>JBBMHQ010085541.1:0-11185 GCA_037834295.1 Postelsia palmaeformis | reverse complement strand
AAGGAATGAAAAAGGGACGAAAAAAAAGGCGATTGCAAAATCGACTACACAGCTACAAACAGCAACCCGGCGCGGCTGGGCGAGGGGACTACAATGTTGGGCCTAGAGTAGGACTGAGGCGCCTAAAATCCACAAACAGGTGGCGTCTTTAACGGGAGAGTTTTTCACCAAACGCAACACTTCAATAGACTGGAAAATCCTGAGCAATCTAGACCGTCTGATGTTCCAACCTACTGCACGGTATCTGCTGTAACCTGTGATGCGTGCACAATTTGTTTTGTTTTTTACTGCGTGGAGACATGTAAGACCACCTATTCTACTTTCGATCCGCACCCGGTATGTTCTTCATTGTCGAGCGGCCGTGGGAACGACCGGAATTAGTGGTTTTAAGGTGTTTCAGGTATTTTGCAGACCTCAACAGCGTAATTTCACTGATGCAATAAGGTGTAGATACGGAAGTATACGTCTCGCTTTACCGCACGCCACAGAAAAGACGGTAACGGAATCGCCCACGTCTGTGAAGAACAACACTTCCCAAAAAGCAGCACACGCAAAACATGACAAAAACACAACAAGAAGAGGGAGCCTTGGAAAAGTCAAACGATGAGTTCTTGGGTCGCACGGGGCACGTTTGCTAAAGGTCGGAGGGAAAATTTGCGCCGAGAACGCCATAGACAGCTACGACTAATCGCGCGCTGACGCGACGGCACGACGGCGTCGCTCACGCATGATGAGTGTGCTGATGAGCCTGAAGGTCCCTCCTCGACTAATTCGAAAGCTGATAAAGAAGCCCGTCTCGATTGATCTGATGGGGTCTGGAGGGCAACTTCTACACTCCGCGAGAGGATCAGCAGATGCATGTCCGCAAGCGGCTCAGCTCCGAGCGGCTGAAGCTCAACGAAACACACGAGTTAGTCGGCCACACAGCCCCCACCTTCCGTCTGCTGCTGCGGCTGCTGCCGGTGTGTTTTTGGTTGTTCAGCCACAGAGTAGTGTCTCTAGGCCACTACACTATCAGTTTCTCTCTCATTTTTATCCGCCGAGATGCTTGAGGCTTTCGAGTTCTCGACTCTACACGTATATGAAAAAAATATGACAACTGCTGTCAATTTGCTAGGCTGTGGTTAGTCGAAAATTCATGTGTGCGTGGGACGAATACCGGACACCTGTATAGCCGGCATCGTCTGTATTAGGCCCCTAGTCTTAGCCCTGACGTGCAAAAAGGTCACACATCGGACAGATCAGATAGATCATTCCCACTTGATGATATAGATCATTCAGGGCAGAAAGATATATACTCCTGATATGTATGACCTGTATGATCTAGATAATATTGCTGGCCGTGGAAAACGTACAATCTGCATGGTCTCGCACATATTTCCTGGGTTGAAATGTGTTACCATGCTAATCCTACACAACCTCTCACACCGGCGGGTAAATACTTATAGATGATCCACCGTAAGTATCTTGTAGATAGACCGCGATCTGTCCGGATAGATGATCTAAATCGTGAACTGTGCGTTGTGTGAAGGGAGTTGCGCATCACGCTCGATGCAATATACTTACTCGCACTGCAGATCGCTCACCCGGGACCTTCGACGGTTAGTGAGACCGCGCTTCTCGGTCGTTTGTGGGCGTCGATTTTTGAACCTCTGGGTCCCCCAACCCTCTTGTGTAACCCTTTTAGGGCTGCAGTCCCGTTTTGGGGAGAAACTACTCATAATTTGAGTGGTTTGTCCCCAACTGCACCCCTAAAAGGATTAACCCTGACACTGCCGAAAAACGGTGTCCCACACTAATTCCAAGCACCTATGTCCCCCCCAAAATTGTTGCAGTTCTCGAGGGGTGAACATCAAATATGTCAGGAGACGGGCTAGCGTCAAGCTGTCGGTAAGTCAGGGCCGTCTGTCCAGGCATTTCCGCCCATCTAGAAGGGCTGTTCCCTACCCCCCTGGTAGAAGAAGCGTCATATCCTTGAGGAAACTTCTAAACTTTCCTGTTCTATGCGATGCTCGTTTCATCAGAGCGTCATAACTGGTACTATTCTTCTCTCTCAACTAGAAAGGTAAGGAACGCACTATGTCGAGAAAATGTAGGGAACGTTCGAGTACAACCATGACTACCCCAAGCGGTTTTGGCTTGTTCGGACAGAGTGATTACGCTCTGGCCAGAAACATACGGAGCTTGTGGGCTTCATAATAGTGACCAAAAGGGCGGTATGTTTCGGACCAGATTGCTGCTTTTAATAGGCATCTTGGACACTCCAAGCTATCCGGACTTGACCGATATCAGTACATTTCCTATGGATCAGGCGTTTGGGACAATCCAAATTTAGTTGGGTTATACACATATTTGAAGCCACCAAACATGAGGAGCTGATTGGATAAACAGGCGAATCAAAACTTGCTACGTTTGCCAAAATACTCACAGGGTTACCCGAACCCAAGAGGACTTACAGTAGTAAAAACATCATTTTTCGTCACCTTACCCACAACAATCATTTTTGCGTGGGTTGGGATAGCTATTGCATGCCAGTAGGAAATATATTACAGAAAATCCGAGCAAACCGAGCTCTTCCCGAACACCCTGCTCACGAACAGCACGCTGGGTACTCTTCGCTGTCCAAGATTAGGCGGAAAGAGGATCTGTGACACCCACGTTGATCTGCACATACGTGCATGCGGGGATGCAACACGCATGGGGAAAAAAAACGCTTTTACGTAGTAGCTCACGTGCTGGTCAACGTGGAACGCAGAAACCGGCTGCCATCAGGGGAGCAAACTGACTCCACGAAAAGCAAACCGCGCCCCCGAGAGGAAAACACCTGTGCACTCCGTTCCGAAATATTAGACGCAAAAAAAAGCATCACCTCCGAGGTACAGGGCTTCGTCGAAATTCGTTTTGCAAGCTGCGCACGATACTTCGCTCGTCGTACGTATATACCCTTGCAGGAAACAAATGCTCCAGGTAGGAAATAAATAAGAGTACGAGTGGGGCTTTGGGGTGAATATCCAGTGTCACTCTGTCCGACGGTATAGACTGACTGTAGAGCTGTCGAGGTTTTCGGGGGATAGGGCACGAGGCATGCCATTGGTCGAGTCCTCTCGTCTCCACGACTTGTGTACGTAGCGGCCGGATACGTACCGTTGTGGTTTCGACATCAAGAAAACTACACGAAGATGCTGCGATCCCCGTCTTCACAACTCGTGTCGCGGCCAAATATGTACCCTGTCGTCCTCGGCTACAAGTACAGTACGTGCATGCGCGAGGCCCCAGCGCCTGCTACGTACTACGCGTAGAGTCGCTGCTCATGCGGCGGTGGGTTATCTCGGCGAGGCGTGACGTCGTGTCGGTGGCGAGCTTCGACAGCAAATAACATCGGGCAGCATGGCCGTGTAGGCGAGGCTTTCATCCGCAGACACGTCCGAGTTACGCCAGGGTATTTTATTATACCAGGTGCATACGTGGGGTGAGAGTTACTAGTCCGTACCGTGTAACAATCTGGACGAAAATATAAGTAACGTTTGGTGGTGATTATATAACCAATACGGTTCCATATTTTCGCCCAGTGTGGAACCAGGTACAACTGGTACCAAGTATTCCACCTTCTCGGACGACATGATTTTCTCTTGCTCGAAAATTGGGGAGAGTGCAAACGCCCAGCGATGCGACCAATGCGTCTACTATGGAAAAACGTCGACGATATCTTCCCGATGCCACCCTGTCGGTTGAGCGTGTAACTCCCTCTTGCTTCGAAGAACATCTGCTCGGCATCATCCATCCTGGGGGTTGTGTTGCCTTATGACCGGTGTGATACTGCTGTTCGTATCCTCCTGGCGTCTCCAGTCGAGAGAGCGCTCTCGCGAGACCCTACCTCTGCCCACGAATCGCCACACGAGGGAGGCGTAGTTATTGCAGCAGCTTTGCGGGGGCCGCCGATTGTCTCCGGTGGAGATAAGCAATGCCGGCAGCAAGGAGTGGAGGGTGGAGGGATGTCGACTGCTGGCAGTATGCTGTGTGTACTCGTGTACTCAGAGTTCGTGGCTGCACAGGAGACGGGAGACGTGTGCACGACACCCAGCCTGTTCGAAAAATTAATAACCATATGAATCGAAATATGTGTCGATAAACGACCCTTACAATTCCGGACAAAGTGGGATATGACTCGATCACCCAGATCGGACACGATGATAGCTGCTTCACCCTGGACGTGTTGCAACATCACAGACGAATTCGACCACTTAGGCCCTGAAACTTTGGCTGCCACTCCTGGGGCACTGCAGTATGAGATATTACAGTGTCGGACTGGGAGACGGACCCGGTATTATCGCTCGTGGTCCTCTGCCCGAGGTGGCTCGATCTACGAGGCAAGGAGTGTCCTGTGTGCAGATACAGCAGTAAGGCGCGAGCGTCGATCGAAAGCAGAGGGACACCAAGACTCGTACGGATCCAAGCAAAGCCAGGTCAAACGGAAAGCAGCAGAGGATAAACTCATGCGTGGCATGCTGAACTGTCTACTCAATTGCGAATGCTCACCTCGGCGACTGGGGCCTCTCGCTCCCCAAAACTCTCTCTCTGAAAAGTTTGTTGCGTACAAGACAAGACTCAGTCGGAAAATGCGTAACGCCAATATGTTTGCTACAAACTCCATATCGAATTTTGTTCCGTTTCGGTTACGTTTCGGTTACAGATGAAAAACGAATAACCCCCCGACAGCTACAGCCTACAGGTCAACAGGACGACACACAGGAGTCCGGACGACTGCCGATCAGGCCGACAAGCCAACAGGCCAACAGGCCGTTCGGTTTCATGCACATAAAATACTATGCAGCAATGTATGGATGATTATACCAGGTACACCTTACCGCTGACGATACGGTACTCTGTCACTCTGCCTTATATTATTAGCATGCGGTGCGATTCAACAAAAAAGGTGCCGTGTCGTGATACAAAAAGCTCGTCGAAAACAAAACAAAATATAACGACCTACTCATTTGAAAGCCGCCCCATCCATCGTCGCTCTTGTTGAACCGCTATTTCCTCCCACTCCCGACAGAGCTCATCGCTGCTTATTCCACCGAGTGTACGATACGAGGAGTGCAACGCAACGAGCCGAGCGAGACTCTCATACCAAGTTGACCTGCCACACCCTATTTTTAGAGCTCCTATAAATCGCCATGAGGAATTCGGTGACAGCAGCAGTAGTAACAGGAGTCGTGTCCTTCCTCGCTTCTGCGGTTCACTCGGCATTCGCCGCGAGTTTATCAGACTTCCTCCTGCAAGCTCCTGATCTCGAGGACGCGGCTGCGACGAACCCGGGAAGGCCGATAGGCATTGTCATCATGGCGCAGGGGAGATCGGGGTCGACGATGCTGGGAGAAACGTTCAGGCAAAACAAGGTGCGATCATGAAGCACCTTTCGCACTTGCCACGGGAACATTGCATCATGCTTATCATGTTCACGGCTCTCCAAGAGTATCATACAACACATACAACCATACAGCACATACAAGAACTGGAAATGTTCTTTTTTTCGCGGGAATCGCGACGAGATGCTTATTGTAAACCCCTTCAGGACTGCATGCAATCCCGTTGTGGGGACAAACCATTCAAATTCCAAGTAGTTCGTCCCCAAGACGGGACTGCAGTTCTAAATGGCTTGAGCTGCACTCGGCGGCGTTCACATCGACCCACTCGAAGGATGTAGGCTGGTGCGTACGCTCGGGCAAATAATGTGTCACAGCGAGTTCCGCTCATAGTTGTCGTTGCGTCCGTGCATCAAAATAAAATACTCCGTGCGCGGGTGGGTTGAACTTTGGTCGTGACTGAAACCGGTACTTTGCCTGGTGGCGGTCACACACTTTTCTTGTCGCGATCATGACAGCATCGTCGCGACAGGGGTGTCCCTGCAGGCTTGCATCTACCTGATACCTGTGCAACAAAGTAGCGCAGGTATCACGACGGTGGATACGCGTTAATACGCATCGTAGGAGAGGTCGTCCATCGTTCGTTCGTTTTACTGCTGCTGGCGAACTTCATGTGCACTCACGCGGAGAGTACGAGGTGTACCTGCAATACAGCTTTGTACTTTATTGCATCGCTTCGTATGTGTTTGTTCGACGAATGTTAATGGTGTAGCACTGTAGTCGATACAGTACAACTGCACCATGTATCATGGCCTCTCGTATCACACATCGTCTGCAACCTGCCTTGCGAGTAGGTGCTGGTGACCCACCCGAGGCGATGACCTTCTTACGGTGCGTCCTCCTCCTATCAATAGTTCATTTTTTAGGACAAACTAAACGGACATTGCGGGGGGGCGTACTGCAGTAGTCGGAACCCACGAAGGAGCCAAAAACCAGGTACTGCTGTGACCCTCTACAGTACATGGTATGCTGTTCACATTATATTCGGCTATGAATACTACCGGTGTGCTCCCCCGTGATATATAGTATCAGTCAATGACATGGAGTACCTACTCGTAGCTCAAGGGACATTAGCCGCAGTAGTAGAGCTTGCCCGGTACCACTTTTTCGAGATTTGATCTGATTGGCTGAGGGTCAGGCGTAGGGTTGCTCTGATTGGCTCATGGCTTAGGGTTGGTTACGTTTGTCTCGTACACAGCAGCGTGCGTCTACCATTTCCTCGAAGAAGCTGCAAGCAACTCCGATAAGCCGAGCACCCGGAAATAAACTTACCGTGAAAGAAGCATAAAACATCGGCCGATGATGAGATCTCAATTGCTTGATTGCAGTACCCTGCCAGCGACAAACGCCTATTGAGGGCAAGCCTTGGAACGGTAATGTGGCAATACCCCTGAACAACCTTGAGCAAAGGCTATTGTTTAGGGTTTGGCGTAGAGCCTCTGAGCACGATTCTTAATCCAATGCTCTTAGCGCCCCCTTAAACACAAGCACTGCGTCCTTCAGATTTTGGGAATATTTCTTACACGTGGCCCTATATTGTTCATCACTCGTAGATGGAGAGGCTTCAGCCGACATCCCGCAGTACCCCAAGAAGAGCGTCGAGTTCGAACAGGGATTGCGACCGTTTTTCAGTGCACGTTATATCGACATTTAGCAGTAAGGCTGCTAAATTCGAACGTCAAGTTTTCGGAAGGCTCTCGGTCGGACATTTCCTGAACCCCCTTGTTAGGCATTGACTACCTTCCCATCCCTGAAAAAGTCGAGCCTGAAAAACGATCGCACCCCTGTGCGAATTCAACGGCCTTTAAGGTAGCCCCCCCTCCTCCTGAGATTCCGTTCATATCAAAGACCTCCCCAGGAATCTCCCAGAGGACAACATAAAAAATCGTCCATAAGTATCCATTCATCCTGCGCGCTGAATTTCTGCGTCGCGACAAGCACTTCGATGTTCAATCTGCGTACGTAGCCCTGTTTTATGCGGTAATTAGACCTACGTAGCCCTTCTATTTTGTTTGTATTATGGATATTGTTATGACATTGCTGTTGCTGTTGCTGTTCCTGTTGTCATTGCTGCTATTTTTGTCGTGGTAATTACTATTTTCAGGCGACTCCCGGCCATGTACAGTGCTTAGCCCCTTCGTACATAGAGCGAAGACTCTTGCGCCTTTTCGGCTGTACCCTTGAGCTTCATGCTCGTAGGTACTATTCGTACTGCAGGTAGAACACAGGAAAACTATTGAGAAAACAAAGAGTAAAAACGGGCAGGCTGAGATTGACATAAACGCAGGAAATTCGGGGGTCATCATACAGAAATTAAAAGTGTAGAAAGCGCTCATACCAAAAAACCCATCCAGGAACAGATTTTCTGTTTCTTCGTTATCGATAGGTGTCCTATGCTCTGTAGCTCACCTTTAGGTTCATGCTTTTAGTCGCTACCATCGCCTTGGCAGATCACATTTCACATTCATTGAACGCTGTACTGCGTAGAGAGAACGCATGACCGAGTAGCGCACCCGACGTATCACGTAGGTCGCAAACCTTACTGTCAACCACTGGATCGTTCGTGCTCAGTACAGCTGACGTATTAATAATGTTTAGGTCCAGGCATCGAAACCTGCCTGGACGACCTCGGCGTTGGCGCTCTGGCTCTAGGGCACACTATAGATATACTAGCTTTATACTTTCGGGTATGTTCATGAGTGATCAACGTCGAAGTTTATGTTGCGCATTATTGGATGGCAATTATAGATAATTGATTGACAGTATAGCTGACGCATAGATTGCCTTAGATCGAAGTGGAAAAATACCCCGACGTGTATACGCACTCGGAGAAGTACTTAGCACGACGCACATGGATGGGACCCGCTCAAGTAACAGGCGAAATAAATCGAGTGGATCTCTCTTGCCTCACGATAAATTCGGTCGTTCCCTCTAGGATGTGCTCTACTGGTATGAACCCTGCCGAAGCTGGGGGCAAGGCATCTTTGACAGCTCCAGCCAATATCACCGAGAGATACACGGAGAGGAATGCTCGGGTCTCGTGCGGAGGTATGAGAGTGCGGTCGTCACGACACGGCTGTCAGATGAAGCTAAGCACAAACAACTAAAACAATAACCAGCCTCATGCGCCTTCAGCAGTGCAATATTTTTCCATCTCACAGCTTTGGGTATACCAGGTATATAGATTTCAAATATCTGAAGCGTCCCCTGCTCCATGCACTTTCCACGTTAGCGTGGTAGATTGTCGTTCATCAACAAGTACGTGAAGCACCTACGTGGTGGGGTTGTCGGCTGTCTCCATCAACGTAGCGCTCAACAAAGCTAAAGTTTAGCTTTTAGACGCCGGCAGTCGGCCGTGATAGGAGGCAGCTAGAGAGACGCGTGTATCTCCTTCCAGGCGTTCTTTCTTCAAGTACGTATCGCTCACATGTGCTGGCTATTCTGTCAGAAGAGCAGAGTTACGTTGTCCGATTAGACTCGTTACTAACACAAAAAATATAGCCGCGAAACACGACCGACAAGAAACGTGACACGTATGCGCGAATCGAGATATGTTGTTACGAATCGTGGCGATGAAACATTTGAGAAAGGGAGAGCAAGAAAGATTACATAATTTTACAAATGGAACGTTAGTTTTGGACACATGAACCGTGCGTTTTCGGGGGTAATCAGCATCGATCCTTTTCAGGGACCCGAACACAATATTTGAAGATGTGGGTTCGGCTGTGCCCCGCCCCAAACCTCCGTCCGGTCGTTGTTCCGACGTTATGTCTCGTTGAACATTTCTTTGAACATTAAACCTTTGAACTCTGAACCCTGCAACGAGTATATGCTTTGCGCTTTGGACCCGACCCCGACGGTCGTTTACCTTGAATTGAGCCCCAGGACGTTATTTTTTCTTCACTTCGACCCTACAACGATGAGCTAATTTCGATTTGGGCCCTATACGACGACAATTTAATTTTATTCGGGCCCTTCCCCGATGTTGCCTTTCTTTTAGGCTGGCACGGTGCGAGTTCACGATCGAAGACTCTGCGCGGCTAGGGGTTGATCCCGCCGCCCTAGACAGTGGGTCGCCAGAACTTGCGCCACTCCGAGAGGCCTCGGTACACCCAAGCGCCAGCGTACTTGCCGAAGCCCACGGAGCTGTTGTTCGCGCCTGCAGGCAGAGCAGGTGATGAGGCGGCACCATCGTAATCCCGCTGCTATGGTACACGGGCCAAAAATGAGTAAAATCGTTTCACCTGCTGCGTCGTGCGTGCGATAGTTTGGACTTGACTGAACACGTGGCGGACATGTCTGGCGAGTTTGCCTGGGCACAAAACTCATTCATCCATCCATGTATCTGAATCCATCAATCCCTCCGTCCATCCATCCACCCATCCATCCCTCCCTCCATCCATCCATTCATCCATTCATCCATCCGCCCATCCATCCATCCATCCATCCATCCATCCATCCATCCACCCATCCATCCATCCACCCGTCTATCTATCCATCCTCCCATCCAACGATCGACCCTTCCACCCACCCACCAACCCATCTATCCATCAACCCACGCATCCATCGACCCATCCATCCACCCCGACAACCACACCCACTCGATGAGAGGGAGGATCCGATGACTTCCTTCTAAGACAACCCTGATGGCGATGGAGGGGAAAATCCGTCCTCGCCGAATCGTTGGCCTGGCCGCTGAAACATTATTGCCCACGCCATTCGTCTTGTGCTATTACGGGGACTCACAGTAAATAGGACCTACGGTATACTCAAAAACCTATATATTTCGCTATTTTTACTAACAAGATTTGGTCCTATTTACTGTCTTCCTCCGTAACAGTACTGCGGAGGGTGGTCGTTCGTACAGTAGAAATCGGGCGTAAATGACGCAGTTTTGCGAAATAGACTAATTTTTTATACCTTACATGAACGTTCTGGACAAGACAAAGCCACCCCAGCACCTTCCAGAGTGGTAATAGTGGATGGGCGTGAACGTGACCACGCGTATCGTAAGACCGGTCAGCAATAGCAACCAGCCGTAGAGTGCGGCTAACTTATAGCCGTGCCCAAATGTTGGAAGCCCAGCATGATATTAGGCAGCAGCTAGCCGTGAATTCCAGCAAGCTCACAGTCCTACAGCCTCAACCTCAACCGGGGCACGGTTCATGCCGCCTTATCCCGACGCACGCCCCTCCCTCTCCAACGTTTCAACTTCATCAGGGCTGTAGTCGTAAAGACTATCCGCGCAGACACCGGGGTGGGCGGCCCCAGCGGCGATGCCTCCGGACTTCTCGTCGTGCACCTAGTGCGCGACCCTCGGGCCGTGATAAACTCGCAGATCAAGACCTTCAACGTGGCCCACAAGTACCGCCGATATTTCAACAACGTGCCCTCAGAAAACACTTCCTCAGAAAAGAAAAACGCCACGGTTGCTGGAAAACCGTCCGAGGCGGATGTTGCTGCGGGAGCGGCTGCAGGGGTGGGGAGCGGATTGACGTCGTTGCCGTGGGGGGGGCAGGAGCGCGCGAGAACGCTTGGTCTCATGTGAGATATATTGTGTGTAGTGACGCGTGTTTTGCCTTATAGGGGTAGCTCCTAGACTTTCTGGGGCTTTTCACGCAAGGAGCTCTACGCCATCAGTAAAAGCCATAAAAAAATGTGACTTTTGAGAAAATCTAAACGTGCAACCCCATGGTGTAAACCCGCAACCCCATGGGGTACTACAGTGATTAGGGCTAATCATATCCACAAAAACCTAC
>JBBMHQ010085530.1:0-11186 GCA_037834295.1 Postelsia palmaeformis | reverse complement strand
ACAGGAACTGTGCCGGTTCGACAAACTAAACGTGATGGATGGTTCGGCAATCAGCGAAAGCACTTGCGGTGCGATTGAACCTGGCGGCCGGGAGCGCGGTGGGCATTCTTCGTGCAGTAGCAGCAGCTGCAGCAGCTACAGCTGGTGCTTCAGCTACGTATCCGTTTGTAGCCCCGAGTCAAGTTTCCTTCCCTCCGCTCACCATGGAAGAGGCTACGCGAAAGGGTTCCTCGACGTGGATGCCCGAAATGAGCGATATTCACCTCGCACATGTCGCCCAGGCGAACGCCTTAGAAACAGTAGTGTCTGCACTTGCCTCGAAGCAGCAAGCTTCTATAGCGGCGCTTCGACGCGAGGTGGAGGCGATCGCGGAGTGGCAGTCAGAGGTCGAGGCACAGAGCAAGGCGAACGGGGGGCAGGGGGTCGCCAGCTACACAGGGGGATACGTCCCGCAGGCAGTCGCCACTCGTGAACAGGCATTTGTGAAGGGAGAGCTGGGAGCCACAGATGTCGCAGGAAGAGGCGGCAGGACGGCGCAAAGCTGGGCGAAAGTACAGCAGCGTGTTGACGACGCTGGGAGGGGATATGACGAGGGACCGATTGAAGAGCGAAGTTCGGCGAGAGGAGAGCAGGGCATTGCCGGCGCCGCTGATGCAGGAGGTTACTCCAACCAGCCAGCTGATGATGAGCACGGCCAGGCGAGAGGCGATCGAGGCTCGGCGGCAGGGGGTGACTCTCCTATAATAGACGAACGAAGCCACCAGGCAAGGGCAAGCCAGGCCACGGCTGACGACACAGGAGACAGCTACCGGCCAATCGATGCGCTGATGCAGGCAAAAGGAGTAGAGCAGAATATCACCGATGCAGAAGGAGGTCACAACCAGCAGACACTCAATGCGAAAGATCAGGCAAGCGGAGAGCACAGGGGTACCTCCAAGCTTGTTGATAACCTGTACCAGCCAACTGATGATGGACAAAGCCGGTCGAATGGAGAGCGGGGGAGTTCCCAGTTAATCGATGGGCAAAACCAGCTAAGAGAGGAGCGGGACATCGCCGGTGGTATTGCAGGAGGCGACTACCAGCCACTCGAAGTTGAAGTTCAAACAAGAGGAGAGCAGGGCAGTTACCAGCCTATCGATATGCAAAGCCAGAACAGCGGGGAACAGGGGTTCGCCGAAGCCGTAAAAGGCTGCAATCAACCGATCAATGGACAAAGCCAGGCAGAGGAAGAGCGTGGGAATAACCATCAGCCAGTTGGTGGTAACCACCAGCAAATCGATGAGCAAGGGCAAGGACAGACAAGGGGAGAGCGGAGTAATTACCAGCCAATCGATAGCGGACAAAACCAGGAAAAACGAGAACAGGGCACGGCTGATATCACAGGGAGAAATGACCAGCCAATAAGAGGAGAGAAGGCCAGCGACAATCAGCCAATCAATGAGCAAGGGAAAGGACAGGCGAGGGGAAAGCGAAGCAACTACCAGCCAATCGATATCGGACAAAGCCAGGAAAAACGAGAACAGGGCACGGCCGATGTCACAGGGAGAACTGACCAGCCAATAAGAGGAGAAAATATCAGCTACAATCAGCCAATCAATGGGCAAGGGACAGGACAGGCGAGGGGAGAGCGGAGCAACTACCAGCCAATGGATGGCGGACGAAGCCAGGAACAACGAGAACAGAGCACGGCCGATGTCACAGGGAGAAATAGGCAGCCAATGAGAGGAGAGAAGGTCAGCTACAACCAGCCAACCGATGAGCAAGGTCAGCCAAGGAGAGAGCAGGGCAACAACCGGTATATCGAAGGACAAAACCAAACTACTGGGGGAGACCAGGGCATCGCCAGCGCTGGAAGGGGATACGGCCAGCGAATCGGTGAACGGAGCCAAGCGAGAGAAGACCAGGGGGTGATGGCAGGATACTACAAAACCATCGACGGGCACGTCCGGATGAGGGGAGATCACGGCAACCTCGGCGTCGCAAAAGGTAATCTCGTTCAGGGAATATTTGATAGGCTTTTCCCAGGATGGTATGATGCCAACAGAGATGACCGTGGCGGTGACGAGCAGCCGTCCCCCTAAGGGGGCGATCCGCCGGAAGTGGTTGTGATCCGTATTTTCACGTAGCTCCAAGTAGCGATTGAAAAATATGTACGGCATCCGTAGAAGCGTTGTCGAACCACACTGAAATACTGCGAGTACAGTACGTACGTACCTTCGATCGGTCGCCCGTCAGGAGAATCAAGTGAACTTCACGACGAACGAATAACGCTCGTACAGGTAAGTCCTTTGTGCGAGTACAGAAAAGACAGGTGCATGGTATCGGACTGTTAAAAAAAATTATCCCCAGCCACTGACTTACCTTTAGCTACGAGTGCTTGAGTTACATAGTATTTCTTCCACTCAAAATCACAGACGTCACTGAAGGACTTTCAGCCGCTCGTACGCAATATTCTATTGAACGAAACGTAAAGAAGCGGTGACTCCGAAAGTTGTCTTTGTATTCCTCTTTTCCCCTGTTACTGCATTTCGTCTTGGACGGGACAGAGGGTCTTTCAGCGCGCAATACTATTTTGGACGAAACGTATGCTCCCTACTCCCGTTTGTCGGTCGTTATATACACGGACCAAATATACTTGGTGACAACGGTGCGGACGACCGTGATACCGCTACAGCGGCTCCTTCTACGGAGGACTTAGCTCTGATCATGCATCGCGTCGCGGCTTTGGAGAGGGACGTGGTGAAGCTAGAGACGCTGTGGGATAAGGACAAAGGACAAAGGGTGATCCAGGTGTGGATGGATCTCCTGAAGAAGACCACTTTCAAACCCCCCAACTGGTAAGAGAATGGTGCGGTGTCCCTTCCGCTGGCTATAGGAGGGGTAGTTTACTGTAGTCTGTCCCCAGTCAGCGCTGACTGAATAGACTAGTCTGTTGGTTTCGAAAGAATATCCTTCTAGCCTATGCTCAGTTAGCGCTGACTGATTACTAGGATACCAAGTCGTCACTGATTTTGTAGACCAGCTTGATAGTATGAAGGGATAACCTGGCAGCCTAGAACCAGCCAGCGCTGATTGAGCAGCTGCCTGAGAAGGCCAATTTATTTGCTTCAAGCGACACCCTACAAGCCTAGTCGATCGGCGCTGACTGAGTAACTGACTAAACAGCTCACTGAGTAGGCTAGTTCCTTTACTTAAGTTTGTTTGCTTGAATTGATCGTCTACTCACCCACTCGGTCAGTGCTGCCTGAGTAGCTGGCTGAGACTAGTTTGTTTCTTCGAAGGGATAACCTACTATTAATAGTAGGGCTGGGCACTGACTGACCCAGCCACTAACGATGATACTGGCATCGAAATCAATCAGTATACTAGGTTTTAGCAGTATGCATACTCGACGGAGCTCTGTCAATCACCTCGCCCCCCGGCTGATAAGGTGGCCCGCTAGAGGCGCCGCCTAGGTCCGAAACAATTCGCGTTTTCGCTTTATTTTCCATCATGATCGAGGAAGAAAACTGCATTGGGCGAGGGGTCATCGACACAGAACAAATTGACACAAAGTTACGACCAGTGCATGCAGTGTATTACCATCTCTCTTTCACCTCTCTCCTCCCTCCTCCCGGAGCGTATTCGGTGGGTTTCCGTATTACGACATTGCGTGTAAGTTGGACGTACGTAACATAAACATTGCTAGCGAACATACTGGCTGGGTCTATCAGTTGCTTACTACTGCCAGTACCAGTACCCAGCCCCACCTGGTAGGCTGTGCTCAGTCAAAAACGCCGTCAGAGTACTTATGTAGCCTACCTAGTCGACGCTGACTGAGTAGCTCACTGTGTAGGCCAGTTTGTCCAGATATATGTATCGAATATGGTACGGCTGTTGAGGTGACCCGCACACGTCCCTCAGACTTTCCAAAACGAGCCGCGCACGGGTCCAAGCCATAGCCTGAATCTGGATGGAGACTAGGGCGAGCGTTAATGTTAGGAGTAGGGTTGGGTTGGATCGATCCCCTCTCGTAATTTGTAAAAAAAACAATATCCCAGGGACTCTCAAACACAAAAACGAGCCCGAAAAAAAATATATAGCATAACGTATTTTGATACTCATCTGGTATGACTCGTGGGTTGGGACTGGCAGAACTGCCTCGGTGTGTTCGCTTGAAGAGATGACTATACTCAGTCCGCTCAGACTGAGTAGCTGGCTGATGGAGTAGGCTAGGTTTTTTTGCTGTTTGGAGGGGCAATATACTAGAGTAGCCTATACTCAGTCAGCGCCGAATTGGGTACTAGCCTACCCAGTCAGCGCTGACTGAGGAGGTGGCTGACTAGGCCAGTTTGTGTTGCTAGCAGAGACAGCCTGCTACCCCACCCAGTCAGCGCTGACCGACGCAAGTTGATCGTTCGGTGGGAATTAGCGCTGGCTGAATAGGCTGACAGACTATGCCCCGTTGAACAACACCATTATCCTGTCTTACTGCGACATATTATCAACCGAGTGTCCCCCCTTCATTCTGGCGAGGGTGAGTGGGCCTTGGAGCTAAGGGGTCCACACGATTATGGGCGTTTCCATCACCTGAACACACCATATGTATTTGCAATTGTTGTGCATGCGTGGGCGAAAGCTAATCATCTACATGCCTGATGTCGTGATAGGATGTGATACACAGAGCCACGAGGATCACACGATCGTCATATACCAGTTATGCCACTCACGTGTGCTGGCATGTTTGCCTTGAACATATCGTAGCTTCCTCTGCAGTACTTCGAAGTATTCAATCTGGTGTCCCCGATTGACCACAGAAGAAATAGGCGGGACTCGGCCCCGCCTGGCTCTGAGTCATGTTCCCGGTACGAACACGTCATCCAGGGTTTCCTTTAAATGTCCTCGCATCCCTATTCCAGGACCCTACATCACATTCCTGGGCCGTTCAAGGGTAGTATGACAAGAGACAAATTCAATCCAGCAATGAGGGTTGAATATCTGGCACGTGCTCCACTTGTGTGATACTCTTCGTAGCGTACATTTTACGTGGCTGTACTACTGTATCTGCGCCGGAGGCAAGATCGACGCAATAGATGTTACCGGGATGCTATGATATCACGTGAATATTGCCTAAAACTATTGCTCGGCAAGTAAACCTGCTGCTGCCCGCCTGTAGAGCACTACTCGCAGAGCCCTGATGCAAGCCAAATCTACGTGATTGTTGCAGTGCAAGGTGTCCCCTTAAGAGTCAATTCATATATTTCTCCCAATAAAGGTGCTATTTCGGGGGACCATAGTCAATAGGACCAGATATTGTGAGTAAAAATAGGTAAGAAAAGTGGTATTTTGTGTGTACTGTAGGTAGGTCCTATTTAGTATGTATGGTGCCCCGTAATAGTACACGTATACACTTGGCTGCAGAAAACATCTCGAATCACTGATGTAACGTACGGAGGGCGCAACCCATTGAAAGGCGAAAACAATACGGTACATTACAACCTGGTCACCGTTACTCCGGAATATACTACATACCAGTACGAGAGTAGTATTGATAGTACTCGTAACCTGGTGTTTAGTAGGACCGGGTGAATCAGGGAATCACACGTGCGTGTACGATATGCGCGGCGTGTTCAAAGTCATTTTATGGTGTCCTCCCCCGCAGGGCCGCGAAGAAAGAACCGCTTCGTGTGTGGCAGTTCACAATGTTGTGTGAAAGCTCACCGCGAGACATTCGCCTCACATGAACCTCGCTTGTACAGGCGTAGTTACAGTCCCAAGGTTTGTGCGGTCATGACCCTCCAAAACTGGTGGAGAAGTGTGCTCCATGACAAACTGGACTGGAGCTCGCTTTCTGAGAGCAGTGCCCCCACCACGGGACGCAGCAGCGGCAGCGGCACATCTACCGGCGGCAAGGAGAAGACGACGACCGCACCGAAAAACGGTATACTACCTGTACCGCACTGTTGTGCTGTGCTACTGCTGTGTTTTAAGCTTTTTATTCAGCAGAGTTGCGAAAATACCGGTATCGCCGATTTGTCCGACTAAACAAGCAATGCATACCAGGGGTATCGTGTATATTACCTGGTACATACATACTCGTATATGTCGATGGATCCCCGGGGTTTAAGGTTTTGCATCAAATATATCGGTTGTTTTGAGGGCCGTGGAGATCTCCTCAAGTGAGGCTGTTGAGCCCCCTTACCGTCCGCTCGCTGGTAGGTGGTAGGTGCTATGCAGCAGTACCCCTACCACTCGATTTACAGTAGTAGCCCACCTTGTTTGGCCCTGTCGGATGCCCTTTATCTTTTCTCGCCGCAGATGTGGGACAGACGGAATCGGGCCTGCTTCAGTCGCTGGGTGCGGTGGAAGCCGGACCACCCTCGAATAAAGACCAATCCTTGCCCGCTGGGATGAAAGCCCTCTTCCCTTATCGACAAGAGCCCATCAGTACCGGTATCGGTACCGACCGAGAGTTGGAGCGAGGCCCGGTAGACCGCAGAAGTGACGGCAACAGCTCAACACCTCCGCTGGTAGAACACGCCGCTGAGCCTACCGCTGTCGCCACCGCCGCCAGTGAGATGGAGGGATCTCGACGAGAAGCAGAGCCTTTCTCGGCTGATATACCGTCAAGCCAGCCTGGGAGAAAAGGAGAGGGGAAGGGTGCTCCGACGGATAGCAAGCCACCATCGGGAGTCGGGGGTGCACTCAAACTTCGCAAACATGACGGGGGCAGTAACGACGACGATAACGACGACCACTTAAAGCCCAGGAAGCACGACAATAATCTGCCTCCTGCACAAGGCAAGGCGCAACATGATACTACCCCCCAGGTCGTCGTGAGCGGAACGAAGCGAAATGATGGGGGGGAAACGAAACGAGACAGGCACGAAGGGGCACCCTCTGCTGGGTCTACCACAGCGATGGTCGTGATGGCAGGGTCTAAGACCGAGAGCGCCTCGCCAACGGTGATACACGCTGGAGGGGGTGTTGTTGAGGGGGTACATCGCAGTGGTTCCTCGCATCACCATGGTCCGTCCCATTCCAAGGTAAAACACACTCGTGTATTTTATTGACAGTAGTACAGCAGTACGTGTACTTGGTCCATTTATACATGCATACGCTCTCTCGCCCCCACCCCGATTCGTGTTTAGTCATACGTACAATTCGTTAAATCCAATTTCACTGAGGTAAACATCTCAAACATATCCCGGTACGTGATCTGAGACTGGCGATCTGAAAAGTCAAGAATTAATTATAGCATCAACAGTCAAATTGCGAAGAGTGCAAAGGGTTCCCCGCTCGTTCAGCACGGGCCGGCTGTGCGCTTCGTCAGCGCTACGCATCGCGCCGCACCGCGGAGTGAAGCATGAGATTCGAATACCGCGCTGAGAGGGCTCTGCGGTTGCGGCTGCCCGCTCGTACGAGGGAGGTGTCATATCATACCCACGGCGCAAGAGCCACGCGTAAGGTTGCGATAGCTTCGAGTGCCATAGGGCGGAGACGAAAGCGGGACAGCAGCACGCTTCCCTCGGACCTGCGAGTGTTGCGTTCTTTAGCTACTCTTGGGGCGTTTAGTCCTTCCTTTCGCGGGCAGCCTACCGTATCACACTGGGCGATGAAGATAGCACACCCTCAAGGGGACGAATTGCTGCGCCGAGTTTCTCCCAACGGAAAGGGGGCACACGCACACATAATATTGGGTTACGTGGGGAAGATCTCGTGAGAAGTTCTCCATAGTAGACCCATCGCTCGGCGGTTACGCCCTCTCCGCTGTCGAGATAATCAGCGTGGAAATTCATCCGAGAGGGGGTGTCCTATCTTTTCACCCAGTGTGATACGGTTTTACATACAGTATGGTGCATGTACCCTGGTACTCAAGTTGGGGAGAAAACGAAGTTTATTGGAGAAATAACACACATATTTCGTGCCTGGTATGTATGACAAACACATCGAAATAATTAATCTGCTGAAAAGAACTGTCCCACCGGCGACCAAAACAAAGGAGTCGTAATTCTCGTCGGACGTATCGCCTGGCTGCGTGCATGTGTATATATATATATGTTGATGACCTACCAACTACTTGCGTCCAGGAACATGTTCATCCACTGCACAAACACATGATGGGATCCGCCAAAAGTGGTTCGTCGTGTGATGGAGGAGGAGGTGGCGTGCATGGCGTGCAGGGAATGTTCGACGGCGCCCTCGGGAAGAGTCCGATTCTCATGATGACTTCAATGGCCATGTGAGTTCCCGGGATGGATCATTGATCGATGGCATTTTAGCACCCTATGCTGTGCGCCGTTTTCTTCTTACTATCAACCGATGCTACTGCTGTACACCAGTACGAAGTATAATTTTTGTTTTAGGGGTCGAATTTTATGTTTGCTCTCGGGGGTTGTCTGCGCCATTACTTCTCTTCGCAAGAGAGGAGGCTTGTATAACCCTGATTGGACTGATTTGTCTTGATACGATCCGCGGCGATGGTTGTGCGGAGGAGATAAAATGAGAATGATGGTGGTGGTGGCGGTGATTTGAACGATGAAAATTACGAAGATTGTTATGATGCTGATGCTGCTGCTGATGATGATGATGCTGATGGGATGGTGTTGGTGATGATGATGGTGATGATGTATATGCTGATGTTGATGATGGTACTGGTGACAATGACGAGGATGAGCGCGCTCAGGCGGGCTTCGCGTGGTTGAAAGGGGCGTAACCACCTCGGGGTTTGCGCTTCGATACGTTTCGGGAGGGATCTCGCGTAATCCTGTCGAGCCGAGGTCAAAGTTTTGAATGGAACGTCACGACGTCTCGATCCTGCTAGAAACATAGTTGGGGAGAAATTCGAAAAATCGTGGCTAGCTCCGTCATTTAACCCCGATGGCCGTCATCGGCCACACTACTCTACAGCATATCACCTCCATTCCACATACGCACACGCCCTATTCCGGGGGGGCATATTATATAGGGACCTACGGTACACACAAAAACCTGCAATTTTTTTCTACTTCCTGACACAACATTTCGTTATATTTGCTATGGTACCCCATAGTGGCGGAATCTGCAGCCACGATCAGTCGCCGCCACCTGATTGCTGACTGTACGTACTTCTATTCGTCCTTCGGTGCCTGGCGCATGGCTACTACAGGCAACTGCAGAGCCTTGAAACCGAGATCGCCAACCTCCAGGAGCGAATCGAAAGCATCGAGCTGTCGATTGACGACCAGTCGCGAAGCAAGCACCACATGGGGCCTGCCGTTTTCTCTGCGGAAGGGGGCACGGTACGAGACGAGACGAATATGACCGTACCGAAGAGTGTACAGCAGTTGCGTTCGATAACAACACCCCTAAGGTACTCATCGTGGTGGTAAGTATTGCAGTGGCAGCCACACATCGGGAAAGGAACCACACATATAGAGCATGCTCTGGCATCTGTCGGTGAGAGGCGAGGCGAGGTGTTTAACGAAGGGGTGCATTTCCGCCTTACGTGTCGTGTCGTTTGGTGCAGAAGTTTTGCGCCTGTATATATTTTTTCCTGTGTTGGTGCGCATTTCTCTCGGAAGAGTCCTTCCACACCCGCTTGTTTCTCAACCTTCTTTGACCATTGTCAACCTAGGGGATAATGAGCACTGGGAACTCAACGCCCCCCGACAAGAGAAACTCCGCATAGTCCTGACGATGTTTAAGCTTTTGTTTTTACTCGAATCATCCGGCGGAGTACTGGACAAAACATATAAATTTACGCTCACCATGGTTCTCGCAGCAAGCTATTGTGTTTCGTGTCGGTTTTTTCTAGGTTCCCGAATACAACGAACGAGTTTGGCGCCGCGTACAACGTGGCGTCCTTTCCCTTCTCGTGTTCTTGGTATGGTTACTTTTCCGCAGGTATCACCGGCAGACTTTATCGAGATGGGCAGACACATGGGGGAGCTGCAGCGGGAGTTGAACTGCGTGCGGAACCGTGAGGAGGAGCGGGACCGGAGGACCGAGCTGTCGCTGGAGGCGATCGAAGCTCTAATCGGCGCCAGGGAGGAGGATTCCAATCGGCGGTTTCAAGAACAAGCACAAGAGAACGCGGAGAGGATCAGCAAGGTACTGTGCGGTCATTTTCACAGATATAAACTTCCCGGCACTTCGCCACAGACGTGCCCCCCCCCAGTGGGGGGGTGTATATGTGCATAACTTTTCATAGACTGCACCTAGGCCTACTGTTTGCAAGGCGGTGATATAGTTTGCCACTCGCGGTGCATCGGGAGGGAGGGGTGTTTGGTGTATGGACTGCGGATGAGCGCGAGCATGTTCATGCGTGTGTTCCTTTGCCTAAATCGGAGTACTCCTGTACGAGAACATGTATCAATATGCTCAAACATATCGAGGACCGTTTGGATTTTCGCATGAAAACCCGCAAACGTTTCTCACGTTTCTGGGCAGTACCTCATACTGGACGTGTCATTGTACTCCCAGAGTTACAGATGATCGCAACGTAGTGTTATAGCTACCGTAGTTACCACCATGGCTTTGTGTTACAAGGCATTAACCTGTTCCGCAGTACACGCATCGCCGCGACAAACCCAATTCTACCGGTCGAGTCACGGGCAACGCAGGCACTGCAAAAAAAACCAACCTCATACTCCGAGTACCTAAATCGAAGGGCTCGTTCTCCTCAAACCAATAGTTTTGCTCCATCGCGGTGCATACAGACTATGATGGCCTCGACATTCAAGAAACCCACTTTTCAGCCGATCGCTTCAGTGCGATAAATTCAACGTTCATTCATTCAGTAGAAGAGTACTCGGGCTGTGAACAAGAACAAACGCCACCCACAGTAGCTCGGAACTTTCGAGGATCAACATGAACGGACCCCAGCGGTATGATGTCAGTGCGGATCAGCTGCTCGTCGCAAGCAGCGCATGAAAATGCACACCGCGTCTTACAGTCAGAAGCCCTCTGCACGCCCTCGACTGCTTCGTGCGTTCCTCGTGAAGAGGCTATTGTCAACAGGAGATAAGGATACGGGATACTGGAAACCAATCGGTACATCACTAAACATGGTGTCAGGCGATTTATCCGTAGGCAATTCATATCAATTATTCTCCTTCCCGCAAGCCATGAAAAATGCCTATATAATCTTTGTCGGCCTTGACCTTCTTTTCGGCCCCAGCGCTTAGCATCTCGCTCGAGGTGACCTCGTATCGTCCTGTGGAATT
>JBBMHQ010085529.1:0-24167 GCA_037834295.1 Postelsia palmaeformis | reverse complement strand
CTCGATATTAAGCCCCCCCCCCCCCTCCTCCACCTCTGCCCCCCCTCCTCCGCCCGTCCCCTCTCTTTGTTCTCCAAGGACTCGTACATTACCCAAGAGTGCCGTATGAACAACCTGGAGAAGACTCTCTTATCGGAATCGGTGTTTCCCGGGATCAAGGGGCTGCGATTTAAGAAGGAGGCAAGAGGTTTTGATGATTTCCGGGAATTTGTCTTGGTAGTACAGTATGATATTACTGAGCATCGTAAGAAGGACCCGCGAACACCTTACTCGTAGCTTGTATGCTGAAGAAACAAAAACGACGGTAGTACTGTAAATGCCTGGAAAGTAGACCGAAAAACAAACCATGGTACTTGTTTCAGCTGGATCAAGCTGGATATCCCGTCGAAAGTGTTGAGCCGGAGGTCGGCGCCGCGCGACCGAAAATATACATATATTCGAAGTAGCATCGAGACATCCGACGGTGAAATTGCGTTTCTCACTGGCGGGTGCTCTCTGTACTTCTTTCAGACAAGCTTGTGGTAGATGATTCCGCACCCCAGTGAACGTACAGCGAGAGGTGATTTCAACTGCTGCCGTAGAAGCTCCGCAAAATAATGCGCAAAATACACCGAAGAGTTTAGTGGCGGCTGGCGCTAGCGCACTCGGGAGATCAGGGAGTTGAAGTATGGTATGCCATCCACGTCACGACCGTGTGCCCACCCCCATTCCCACCCCGGTTTGCGTTTCACTTTGCTTGGTAACCATCTCTTCTCTCCTCTACTTCTTCTCCACTACAACAATAGGTTGCGGACGTCTTCAAGGCGACCCTGCACAGAGATCCTCGCCTGCGTTTGCCACTGGAAAGTCTCAAGGAGCTCTTGCGAGATCAGCCTCTGTGGTCGATGGGATCAAAACCTACTTTCGGTAGCTTCGCTGCGCGCGTGCCTGAAAGGGTGCGCAGCGTTTTACAAAGGGAAATTCCGGTGAATGAAAACTTGCCGATAGGCTCGTGGTTCAAGGCCGAGGACTTTGTTCCTTGGTGGACGGGGTTGGAACCCCTGATCTCCGAGCTACACGTTCTCTCGAAGAGGGTGCGGCGACGAAAATAGAGCTACTGCGTATACCAACGTAGACCTGATGTATCACACACAGCTTGCACATGAGTTTTGACGAACCCCCCGATCTCGCAGCTGATGCATATATATTTTTTCTGGTATCTATATTCACGGCGGGAAGGCTCGAGGAGTGTTAATTGTCGGCAGCATGCCGGTGCCGGGAGGATAGAGCAGGGGTCGGGTTTGGAGAGCGAGGCGCGGCAATGGAGACGGGTCTCACGCGATACAGTTGCCCCTGTAATTACTAGCGGGATGTTGTTGACACGAGACAAAAAAAAACTCGATATATCCCTGGTGTCCAGCCAGGGGGTTCTGGGTACCTGGCTCAACTTCATCTTGTGTAGAGGGACGTTTGTCCAGGGAGTTTGTTTTGAAGCTGTCGTGTTCGCTTCGTTAAGCGACGTTGAACTCCTGGCCAGGCCTGGTAACACGATGGAGGCAGACAGTCAATATAATTCATGCGAGATTAGTAAACGTAATGGTTAGCCTGCCCTTGTATGGAATATATTTTGGGTTTCTTTTCCGTACGGGCTTCGAGGGATCAAGACTCCACCTGGACACTATCGGGAGGCAAATGCAGTTATTGTTGCCGGAGCAGTGCATCCACATGAATGAATGCACGACGTAGGTCCTAAACATTCTCCCGCGGCACAGCGGTCAATCGCCGTATCTCAGGGGAACCTCTGCTATACTGCCTGCTCTTCAATGGCGGGATCGCATGTTTTCTGTCACAGGCAACATATGTCTTGGCCCTCGTAAATTTCAGAAGGCTCTAGCCTCATTCAGCAAACATATCAGCCCCGTATATTGGCCAACTGGCGTAACAACCGCCGCAACACTGTTTCATGGCAATTTTGAACGGTTACGAACACTTTTGAGCTCTTTCTTACAGAAGACAGCACTAAACTGGAGAATGCCGCGTCATGCCATGTGCACGCAGGACGAGCCGAGTTCCTCAGGTCTACCTATCAAGAGGGTTTCTACAAAATTGAAGGCCTGTCCCACTTGACAAAATCACGAAAAAACGGTGCACCAGTGTCTTTTTTTGCCAGTGTACGCGTACATAAATGAAAAACATTAAAAAAACAGCATTCACCACACCTTGGACCTGACTTCCGGAGGCTCACCTAGGGTTTTTTACGAGCAAAATTAAGAACCTGCTCCACTCACCACAGTGACAAAAAACGGTACACCAGTTTTTTCTTCAGTTTACGGTACACAAAAATAAAAGCAGGAAATAATCAGTACCAGGTATTTATCACACCTGTCTTGACGACCCTGCCCCGCTGCGACCTCTCGATCGCGAGTCAACTGCTACAGCAGAGCTGGTACCAGACGCACTTACGACTGTTGGTACAACAACCTGTCTGTGTTGATCTGATTGGTCAACTTCTCCCGCACATGCAAAACACATGTTTTCGAGTACCTCGATAACACTCATCATCAGGGTCCACCAAACCGAAGTTAGATGACGTTTTCTGTCACGGTATACCGTTTTCTGGTAAAAATCCAATGCCCGTCCGATTCACAAAAATGACAAAAATGGTAGACCCGTGTATTTATTTTGCCATTTTACGGTACGTAAAAATTAAACGAGGCAACCAGGGCACACGAACCCAAGTTAAATGACGTTTTCTGCATGGTACATGTTTTCTGGTTAAAGGACAATGTCTGGTGTAGCTTGTAACCACGAACATAAACCGCATTCATCAATACAAGCGCTTTATCTTATTCGCGAGTCAACGACTGCTGTGTCTCAATAACTGGGTGATGGTACGGATTTCGTGCCCGCAGTTTTCTGATTGGTCAATTTTTTTGGTTGGAAATTTTGATTGGTGGAAAATCCTTGGTCGACATTCATTTGTCATAATCCGGAATCGTGACGTCACTTTTCGGGAAACACAAAAACTTGCTGATTGGTCATTTTTTTAAGGTCGGGAATTTTGAATGGTGGAAAATCCTTGGTCGACATTTGTCGTCATCCGGAATCGCGACATCACTTTTTGGAAAAAATAAAAACTTGGGAAAGTGGCCGTGGATGATGATGTCAGTCTACTTTTTTCTAGGAATTGACTGGGAAGTTTATTCTGATTGGTAGACCCGTGTATTTATTTTCTAACCAAGGATTTTCCACCAATCAAAATTTCCGACCAAAAAAAATGACCAATCAGAAAACTGCGGGCACGAAATCCCTTTCTACCTCTCGTCTGCAGTATGTAGTTCTCGCGTACCTGACCTCTGCAGAATAGTGTGTTTGTTTTGCGGCTGCTTTGTCCCGCTCCTACCCCACATGCACATACTATTGTTTTTGGCCGACGTCTCTTGCGAACGTATCGTTCCTGATTTTTTACCGCTTTTCTAAGCCCGACCAGTCCCTGAAGTTTCCATACCTCCGTCCAACCTTGTATTAATTTGTCACACCTAGGGAACAGCAGGGCAACGCTTGCCCTGCTCTACAATGTTATTGATTCCTCTGTGTATCAATAGTGCACTTCGAGACCGCCCTCTTAGTTGTTTCCTCTCTCGCGAACCAAAAAGCATGCACGCGGACATGATCACAGCCCAGAAAACGAGGCAGCATGGATGGCGCAAACATTGCGAAAACAAGAAGCCGTCCCCAACCTGCCCCCACCCACCCCTACCCTTATCCCCGCGCCCATGCAAGCCGGTGCCATTGCTAGCATGATAGACCACATGCTTTCCTGTCCCGTACCTTCGCCCCTGTCTCGCGTGCGCGATGGGCGACGACCCGAGCGAGGGGCTATGTCCACTGAGAAGCTGAAAGTTGAAAGCCCCCTTTTCCGACACCAGAAAACGACCAAAGTTAGCACCACTGAACCACTACAAACATCAAAATCGGCCAAATTCCTGTTCCCTCGTGATCGGTCACGAAAATAACCTCTAAAGATCCCACCAAGCCAATCTGCACCAAACCGAAGCAAACCATACCGTATAGTCAGTCTTCCAGAGAAGCTAGAGTCAAATACGGCGACTCTGCCCCCCCCCTCCCCCGACGCCCCCACCTCACTCTCTTTCACGTCGTAGGAGCTTCTGGAGTGAAATGGAGCGGACGGGGACAAAGTCGCGAACTTTACGGTCTCCGCCATCGCCTCCACATCGCCTACACACCTATCTATACGAAACCCCCTTAGGACTGTCGCGACCATTTTTTTCGGGAACAAACTACTGAAACAAGAGTCTTTTCCTTTTTGCAGTACTGTTGTAAAACATATCTGTACGAACACTCTTCAACCACAGCCCAAATTTTCCCCCTACGCTCTGCACCAAATAATAGGGCAAGCGATCGAACAGGAACATAGTACAACTCCGTGCGGTACGCATCAGTACGATATGGTACATACAGTACGTTGTGGTACTGCCATACAATGCCAACGATGATGCCGCCCCGACACGCTAACCGGCGGAACTCACCGAAACATTTGCAACACAATCATTTGAGACGGAAGCGATAAGCGTCGCGCCTGGTGCAAGCAATGCCTGCCGGGTTTGTACAAACTCGACGCGCTCCGGTGTTATTGTAGAGGTACAATGGTCTTTGAGGCGTGCTACGGTACGGATGACTCACAGCAGTAATTCTTCTGAAATTCCTCGCTCGAGGAGCTCCCCATCTCAGCCAACATCTGGCAACAAAAAAACAAGATGGTCCATTCCATTTCCATTACAAATAGTCCAGACTCGTACGTTATCAACCTCTAATGCACTGTGATCACAATCCGCCAATCGCAAAATTGGTAACAGAATGTTACCATGCAGGAATACCTCTATGATAGGAATGTATGGCATCCTAACCTTGCGTCAGGGTTCATTGTGGTGATAGACATAAGGCCCGAACGAAACGATGTTATTATTAGAATTTTATCGTAAATTCCTCAACGCTAACTTCATGTTCTTCGAACGTCTTTTGGGCCAGGTACACAGAGAAAGAGATTGCGAAACATAAATGGCAGTCCAACGATACCAGGTGTTGAGTAGCGCCTCATCGGCCGGAACTGCTGAATATTTTTGATCAAAAGTGCTACCTTGGACTTGGGACAGGACCGAACTCGGGACGGGGCCTATAACCATTCGACTGCGGCCATGCATGCCATGAGTACACCTCCTCCACCCCCAACCTCTGCGCCTGGTGCGATATACAGCGATCCGCGTGCTGCTGGTGACCCCCTGAACTCCAACAACCTGCACACGGTAATGTGCCAACTTTTTCCGTGCGCAGAGATTGATTCAGAACATCCCGGAACAAACAACCTGCTATCTCCCCCTTCTCGTCCCTTTCCCTCAGCTGATACGAGCAGGCCCTGCGCTCCTGCCATTTCCCGCTACTTTCCAGGAACCAGTCGTGAATCGCGTATGGAAAAAAGCGCCCGATTTTGCTACAATAGCACCATCCCTCTCCTCTCTCCCATCTCCTCCCCCCTCGCCCAAGCGATAACGTGGATTGCAAGAACTACCTAGTCTTCTTCAGAAACTCGGCCTTGACGCCATCCGGGACGGTAGCCCTTCCTCTTGGAGCGATCTCGTCAGCGAGCTTGTCCACTGATGTTTCTTCCAAGCCCTTACCTCGAATGATATCCTTGCAGTGCTCTTGCGGGAGAGTGCGAAGGAAGCGGGTTGTATAACGTGGTGCAAATATTCAAGCTTTCGCATCGCACTCTGCTATTCTATGTAAAACAGCCTTCTCCATTTCGTACATATACGAGTACGATGGAAGTACGATGGTGTTGACGGTGTGCTCTGGGAGCTCAATATATGCTTTTAGACCAGGTTTCGAGCAGTTTTCAAGGGTCCTCGCAAATAACTTTACTCATCGGTGCCTGAATGCGCTCACGTTTCGCGACTCTGGCGGGGGTAGTCTCAGTTGTGGTCGCGCTGTGTTCCAGCGCAGAGTACGATTCCTCATGTTCGCAAGCACTTGCTGCTCATCCAGCTGGTCATCGTAACTCCCTACCTTCATCTCCTCAACGGCGACATTGCTAAGCCCGGCTTGGGAGGGATCATCTGTGAGCCCTCTAGAAAGCTTACATTTCCCCCCCCTGCGTCCGTGCCGCCTTCGTTCCCCTTCAGCGTGGACGAAGAAAGTGCTGCCACACCCTCCACTACCCGCGGATTGTCTTAAATAACTTCTGTCTTCCATCCTCAACGCCGGCAATGCCGAGCCCGGCGTGAGAGAGCGGGCCCTCCAGTGACCTGGCCCTTTCCCCCTCCTGGCAACACCAGTGTCGCGTTGCCACCCTGCGGCGGGCGTGAAGGTGAGAAGCTTACTGAGGGGCCCACAGACGACACCCTCCCAAGCAGGGCTAAGCAAACCCGGTGTTGAGGAGTTGGAAGCAAGGGTTATAGTGACAAGCAGTGGGTAGAGGAGGGTGTTGCAGCACTTTACTCGTCCACGCGGCCGAGAGGGGGACGCGGCATGGGAGCAGGACGGCATACTGGGGGGGGCACAGACGACCCCCTCCCGAACGGGGCTCATCGATAACGGCGTTGAGGAGATACAAGTGAACGTCATGACGACGAGCCGCTGGTAGAGGAGGGTGTTGCAGCACTTTCTTCATCCACGCCGCCGGGGGGGGAACGCAGCACGGGTGCAGACGGGGGAAGGGGGAATTACAGAAGGGCCCACAGACTACCCTCGCCCAAGCCGGGCTCAGCAATGCCCACATTAAGGAGATACAAGTCGGGAGGTGTCATGGCGAGCCACGGGTGGAGGAGGGTGTGGCAGTGTCTTGTTCCAACACTGCCGCCGGGGAGGGAACGTGAACAAGTTTTGCCAGGAATGGGAACAGGCAAGCTTATTGGAGGACCCACAGACCACCTCCCTTCCACGCCGGGATCAGCAATGCCATGGTTGATATGAAAGTATGAAGTTTCGAGGAGGAGCCACGGGTGGAGGATGGTACGGCAAGAAATTTTTCATCTCCGCCGTAGGGAGGGAACGCGGTACGAGTAGTGTCAAGCAGGGGGGAACGGTAAGCTTATTGGAGAGTCCACAGACAACCCGCCCTCAAGCCGGACTCGGCAATGAGAAGGAACCTCGGGTAGAGGAGAGCGTGTTGGGAAACATTCCTGCACCCGCGGCTAGTCATGATATCCCCTTACATACATCTCCTTGCCGCCGGCACTACTGAGCTCGGGTGGCGGGGGGGGGGGGTCTCAGGGGTCTCCAGTAAGCTTTTACCTCTTTCCCCATGCTGCACCCGTGCCGCGCTCCCCCGCCTGCACCGGAGAAAGAGAAGTTACTGCCACCTCCTCTACCTGCGGCTCGTCTGCCGTTAACTTTCTCCACACATGGCTCGTCATCTGCCACACCCTCCACTACCGGGGGTTCACCATAACTCATTCCTTCCAACTCCTTGACGCCGCAATAGCTGAGTCCGGCTTGAGGACATCTATCGTTTGTGGCTCCCTCTCCTTCCTCGTTCTGCCAACACTTGAGTCGCGTTCCCTCCCCTGCGGAAAAGACAAAGAAGGTGCCGCCACATCCTCTTCCAAACCCATGGATCGTCATCGTGAGTCCCTACCTCTGTCGCCTCAACGCGAGCATTGCTGAGCCCTGCATGGGAGGCGTTCGTCTGTGGGTCTTTTAATAAGCTTTGAACCTTCTCTATCTCCGCTGCAGGGGAGGGAACGTAACACGGGTGTTGGCAGGAGGGGGGAATAGGCAAGTTTCCTGAAGGACCCATAAACGACCCACCCCCAACCCGGACGATGAAATGTTGATTTGAGAAAATAGCAGCAAGGAGTTATGATGACGAGCCGCGGGTGGAGGAGGGTTGTTTGCCAACCCTCCTCCACCCGAGGCTCGTCATCACAACTCCTTATTCGCATCTCCTCGAAGCCGGCATTACCGAGCCTGGCTTAGAAGGGCGTTGTCTGTGAGTTCTCCAGTAAGTTATCATCTCCCCTTCTGCCGACATCCGTGACGTGTTCCCTCTCCGGCGGCGGGGATGAAGAGGGTGCCAAGCTTAGTATAAGACCCACAGACGAACCCCTCCCAAGCGGGGCTCAGCAATGCTGGCGTTGAAGAGATGAAAGCCAGGAACTGTGATGTCGAGCTACGGGTGGAGGAGAGTTGCAACAGCAGCTTCTTTATCGCCAACGCCGCAGGGAAGGGCGGCACGGGTGTTGGCAGGGCAGGGGGGGGAAAATACTTAATCTTACAAGAGGGCCCACAGACGAACCTCCCGCAAGCCAGGTTCAGGAGTGCTGGCGTTTATAAGAGATGAAAGTATGTTTGTCTGGTCTTTTTCAATGACAGTTGAGTACTGGTTGGACACATCGCCTATTGTGGATTGTGTGACTCTTGACTTCGGGGGCTGTAGTGACACACGAGACTCACTCCTTCTCTGCACCAAGTACCCTGTGGGAGGCCAATGTTACATGACCTGAAACATCCATATATACACTGCCATCCAGCCTGGGCTACCATTGCCTGAGGCTACGAACAAAGTCATAGGAAATAAGGACGAGTCGCGGGTGAAGGAGGGTACGGCAGCACCGTCTTCGTCCTCGTCGCAGGAAAAGAACACGTCACGGGTGTTGGAAGGGGGGGGAAGAGTCAAGCTTCGTGGACGACCCAAGGACGATTCCCACTATGGCCGCACTCAGTCATGCCAGCGTTGTAACAAAGGGGGAACCCGGGACGAGTAGTGTCAGGAGGGGGGAAGAGGCAAGTGTACTGGAGAGCCCATCGACGATCCCCCCTCGAGCCGGGCTCATGACGCCGTTGAGGAGTTAGAAAAAAAGACTCACGATGAGAAGCCGCGGATGAAGGCAGATTTGCTCTCACACCCTCCTCCACTCGTGGCTTGTCAATATAACTCCCTATATCCTCTTCTCAACGCCGGCATTGCTGAGCCCGGTTTGGGAGGGGGGGGGGGGGTCTGTGGGCCCCACAGCCAGCTTGCCTTTTCCTCCCGCGCTCACCCGTTCCGCGTTGCTTCTCCTGCGGCGGGCATGAAGAAGTTGCTGCCGCGCCGTCCTCCACCCGCGGTTCCTCATGATACCTCCTCACTTCCATGTCCCCAACGCCTCCATCCCTGAGCCCGGCTTGAGGAGGGCTCATCTGTGGCCATTCTGTGAGATTACCTTTACCCCCCTCCTGCCAATACTGGGGGGGTGAAGAATATGTTGTCACACCCCCTCCCGCCCGCGACTCGTCATCATAGCTGCTTACTTCCTGGTCGCGGCTTGGGGGGGGGGTCGTTTGCGGACCCTCCAGTAAGCTTTCCTGGTCTCCTCTCCTGCCAGCACCCGTGTCGCGCTCCTTTCCCTGCGGCGTGGACAAAAAAAACGCAAAGTTCACTGAAAGGTACATTGATCACCTCTCCCCAAGCCGGGCTCATCAATGCCGGCGTTGAGGATTTCAAAGCAAAGAGGCATGACGAAGATCAACGGGTGGAGGAGGGTACGGCAACACTATTTCTGTCCCGCTGCAGTGGAGGAAACCCGGCACGGGCAAGCTTACTGGAGAGCCCACAAACGACCTCCCTCAGGTCGATCCCCCGCAAGCCGGGCTCAGCAATACCGGCGTTGAAATGTGAGCAAGGAGTTATGAGGAAGAGTCGTGGGTGGAGGACGGTGTGCTACCGCATCTTCCACTGCCCGCGGCTCCCCAGTGAGTTTTGTTTTTCTCTTGTTCTGCACCCGTGCCGCGTCCCCTCTCTCCTGCGGCGGGGAGGAAGAAGATGCTGACTCATCCTCTCCTCAAATCTGCGGCTCGTCATGATATCTCCTCACTTCCATCTCATAAACGCCAGCTTTGCTGAGGCCGACCTGGGGCGAGGTGGTTTGTGAACCCCCCAGTACGCTTTGCATCGTTTTCATCCCCGCCGTAGAGAAGGGAACGCAGCATGGGTGTTCGCAGGAAGGCGGAAGAGGCAAGCTTAGTGGAGGACCCGCATACGACCCCCCCCCAAGCGGGACTCGGCAATGGTGTTGTCAATCATTAGTTAAACATCATCAATCAATATTTAGTAGTCCAGACCATTTTATTCCAATCAATGTTACATCAACAGTGCCTTCATTTCAATAGTACTGTTGTTGTTTGGTGTATGAATTTTATGGTATATTGTTGCTAAAAAAAAAGTCTTGAGGGTTTCAGTGTTACGAAACTGAAATGCCATGATAATGATACACCGAAGTTTTAATATGCTCTACTAAACACTCTACAAGCCAAGCAATCCCCTAAGCAAGATGAATCAACCACCACTCTCAAAAGTGCGATGATTTAACCAACCCCTTTTTTTGCTGATTCACAACACTACTCAGCAATATCGGCGTTGAACAGATGCAAGCAACATACTAAACACTCTACAAGCCAAGCAATCCCCTAAGCACGATGAATCAACCACCACTCTCAAAAGTGCGATAATATAACCAACCCCTTTTTTGCTGATTCACAACACTACTCAGCAATATCGGCGTTGAACAGATGAAAGCAACAGGCTGTGAGGACGAACAGCGGATAGAGGGAGGGCTGCCGCTACTCACCATTGTTGGCGTTGAACAGATTAACATAAGGGTTACGATGACGAGCTGCGGGCGGAGGCGGTTCGCTCAGCCCTCCTCTAACCGCGGCTCGTCATGACTCCTTATTTCCATCTCGTCGCCGGAATTGTTGAGCCCGGCTTGGGAGGGCGCTTTCTGAAAGCCCTCCAGTCAGTTCGCCTCTTCACCCTTCCCGCCAACATTCGTGCCGCGTTCCCTCCCTGCGGTGGGGACGAAAAGGGTGCGGAGCATACTGGAAGACTCACAGACGATATCCTCCCAAGTCGGGCTCAGCATTGTCGCCGATTTGGAGATGGAAGTCAGAAGGTATGGTGACGAGCCATGGGCGGAGGAGGGTGTGGCAGCAGCTTCTTCATCCCCACCGCCGGGGAGGGAACGCGGCACGATTATTGTCAGGACGAGGAAAAATGAGACGTTACTGGAGGGGCCACAGACACCCCCCGCAAGCCGGGCCCAGTAATGCCAGCGTTGAGGAGATGGAAGCCAGGACGTATGATGACGAGCCACGGGTGGGGAAGGGTGTGGAAGCACCTCGTTCATCCTTGCCGCCGGGGAGGGAACGTCACATAAGTGTTGGCAGAAAGGTGGAAAAGGAAAGCGTTTTGGACGGCGCACCGAGCACCCCCTCATACACCGGGCTTAGCAATGCCAGCGTTGAGGGGATGGGAAGGAGTTATGCTGACGGGCCGTGGGTGGTGGATGGTGTGGCAGCATCTTAATCATCCCCGCCGTAGAGGAGGAAACATCGCACGGGTGCAGGAGAAGGGGAGAGGCAAGCTTGCTGGAGGGCCACGGACGATCCCCCCCAGGCCGGGCTCAGTATTGCTATCTTTGAGGAGGTGAGAGTAAAAAGGCTTATAACGACGAGCCGCCGGTGGACGAGGGTATGACAGCACCTTCTTTATCTCCGCCGCAGAGGCAACACGTCACTCGTGGCACGGCACGGGTGTTGGCAGGGAGGTGGAAGATGCAATATACTGGGTGGCCCACAGACGGCCCCCACTCGTAAGGAGACCAAGTTCAACGATGCCCTTTAAGGATACGGAAATCAGGATGTATAATGACCAAATTCTGGTGGAGTGACTCCAATAGTACGGACCAACAGGCGACCACCTGCCTGTCGTCAGTACGCTAGGAGCACGTCAGAGTGATAACATCCAGCGACATTTGGCAGTCATTAGGTTATTGCCGACGCCTGTTGGACGGCCAGCCGCCAAAAAAACCTAGATTTCCAGGACGTAATCGATCCGGGCCCAAGCTGTGGTGTGCACGCCTAGTCGGCGTTCCAGATCGTGAAAAGGGTCTCGCCCGCTATCCCTGTGCTTGATCGACATGCGCGTGTCCGCCCAACACAAAGGGTCCTCTTTAGCACCCATTTTACTTGTCTGAACAGTCTATCGCCTGGGGGCAGCGCTTCTGTCAGGATAAGCTACTTCGGAGTTCCATGTTAGACGTATGGGAGAGCACACAGAAACACATGGGAGATCCTTGGGACCCGCACTTGATTTACATGGCGGAAAACTGCTGGTTCATGGGGCTCCCATACGTCTCTCAGAGCCTTCTCATGGGTTTCCCAAGAATTTACCACTCTACCACACAGGAATTTCAATGATCTCTGACGGGGTCATGGTTCTAACCCATAAGACTCCAATGCTATCATGGTTCTGGCTCATGGAACCCTTATGAAACTCCCATGGGACACCACTTTGAGACGTATACGGGTTTTGGGGCCATCGTGGGCTCTGACTAGTATGCCCCCCGGTTTAGATAAGACCGCTCCCGCGCTTTCAACCACATAACTTAACGTTCGAAGCATGAGAGCGTCCACCGAGAGTCATCACGCGCTGGTACACCAGCCCGCACACGCCATCAGCTACAGAATAACAAGTCGCAGGACGACTCGACGGCACTTACCATCCCGTAGGCCACAGATGCAGGCGACCCGGTCAAGGGCTGGCGAGGCGCGATGGTGAGGGAGTACACGTCGAACGAGGCGTGCATGGGTACGTCGAAAGGTACGCTGTCATCCCCGGACAGCGGTTCCACAGCCTCGGGCTGCATCCACGAAGCGAGTTCCGTCATTTGCCAAGCTCTTCCCATCCTCTGGATTTATTACGATTGACAGGTGATAGGTTTGTCTTGTGACAGGGTCGACTCTTCATAGGTTGGGTTCGTTTCGAAAACGATTATGTGTTCCTGTTTCAACAGAAGCAAGGGGGCAACTTATACTAGGCAAGTTCCTTCCCGCGTGAGGTTTCACAAGAAAAGTGAAGAAATAATCTGTGAGTTTTAATCGATACGTCACGCCGTGCGCGTCGTGACAGCACCCAAGCACTATTCCTCGGATTGAACCGGGGGGAGAGGAAGGGAGGGAGGAGACTTTATATTGTTGATTGCTTATTCCTTGGTAGGCCGGGGAAGGTTTCATGTGCGAAAACTCTGCGATAAAAACGGAGGATAGTGTCGTTGATTTTCCGGAAAACCGGAAAATATACAAAACGGTTCTAGTGACGGGCGCTCTGCCTAACTTCTGTGTGCTGCGTATCGCTTCGATTGCATCCTGAGAGAGGAGGGGCAACGAGACGAATCGGGAGGTACGGGATGTGCAGGAAGGGTGGGACGATCGAACCGGTTCCTGGTCGAGAGGGGGAGGGTTGAGCAACGGCACATATTATGCCCGAACACCTGAACCAGGCAACTTGCCCGCTCATTTTGTTGGGTATTTGTCACTCCAATAGCTTGGCTTGAGGGACATTTCCCATCAGCTTTGCATTCGCCAGCAAAGCGTCCAGGTGATCGGCCATGCTGGCCATCAAGGTCATGAAAGTCAGTTTGGCCGGCGACCTCGACGGCTTGCTCAAAAACACCGAGATAATGGCAGGTTTCGAAGGCCAAGGTCTTGACGTTCTTTTGACTTTCCGTGCAGTCATTCTTATTTGGGAAATACACCGAAGTTCTTCCACTTCGCAAATTCCTACGCATCCCTTATCCTCCGGTACTTTGCGTCACTTCTCCCCTCTTCCCCCTGCGTGAAAGCAGCCTTATTGCGTAGGGGACACGTTGGCGTTACTTCGCGATTGTGGCATCGTTCACTGCAACGTCAAGCCCAGAAATAGTCTACACGACCGGAGGTACAACACGTTTGTCGTGGAGTTGGGGATGGGCCGAAGTCACGTATACCCCGTTACCCGTCAAGGAGAAAAACAGCTGCGGCAGTAAAATACGGGCACCTTCCTTCAGGTCGAATCGTCGGGGGGGGCTGAGGCAAGGGGGGAGTGAAGGGGGAATTCGAGCCGTTCATTGCGTACTCCCCGATAGATCGGGTAAGGCTCGGTGTACGAAAACTGGGCCATGAAAACGAATGAGCTATTATAGCAGCTCCTGTAACCATTGAAAGGATAGACCGTTTTTTTTCTCGATAGCCGGAGAAACAAGAAGGGTTTTGGCCTAAATCAAGTATACCAGACCATTTTCGGGCCAAAATCAGCTCTACATTGAAAACAAGTACAAATCACATGACAGGACATCTACTATTGGTCAAACTGGCATCGTACCTCATATCGACTAGACAAGACCACGTGTACCTGGTTTTGTCTACTCTGTCTAGCTTTCCACAGATTTTTGAAGAATTTTGAACCAATCAGAGAGGCCATACGTACACTATGCATAAACACGTACGCTGATGCCACTTTCTTTCATTTGGGGCGGACGATGTGCTCCAGTTGTTATGATTTGTACTCTTTTGTGTTCTACGGCCACAGGAGTCGTACAACAGCACCATCGACACACACTGAAATCCGTCTGCCCCACCCCGCGCCAAGGTGGTCTCAGGCTTGGTACAGCATAAATAATTTCGTGCCGAGCAGGTGGTTCCGCGAGGATGGTCGAGAAGCTTTAAAGCTGGAGAGGGGGGGGTAGCGCGCCAGAGTAGATACCTATGGCACTCCCGCCGTGGCGAAGCAAACGAAGCCTATCAATAGTGACCCTCTGCAGGTCCAGGTGGCCCGTGGTACCCATGCCCTGAAGAAATGAAATATTGAATTTTCGAGGCCACACGCTCAATATTCAGGTGCAGCTTTTCTTTACGGATTTTCACAGTCAACAGTCATCACCGCTCGAGGCGCGCGTTTTCACTTGGTTTTAGTATCTACCTGATTTTGGCCCAAAATGATCTGGTATACCTGATTTTGGCCACAACCTACACAAACTATTCAAAGGACGTGCGCTCTGCTCAGGTTTTGCGCTTCGGAGTTGCTGTTTGGCACTTCGTGTCTAAACCATCTGAGTAGTAACGCTTTTATTTTTGCAGCTGGCATGTGCGGCCATCCAAGCGTTCTTCAGGACGACCTTGCCGTACCCCGGTCGTGCAGAATGGTTCTGGGCTTGACATCGATGTGCGCGATTCCACGGTCATGGAGGAACACCAAACCGTTCCCTACTCCGGCGAGTTTGCTCTGACGCGGGGTGGGAGGGGGCAGAGGGAAGAGGGGGTTGATGCGGAAGAGGGGGATGTTCAGGGAAGATTGGAGCGATCGAACTGGCTCTTCGCGAGAAGTGAAGGGTTGCGCTGAAAGCCGTCGACACCAATAGTGCAACATATACGCATAAGCCGGGGAAATTGCTCGTTCCCCTTCATGAAGGGGTGTGACACTTACTCACTTTGCTTTGGAGACCTTGGTCATCAGCTTTGCGTTGGCCAGCAAGCTGCCAGGCTACCTATCATCTTGGCCATCGATGACAAGGTGTCGTGCATCTCTGACAGAGCGGCAGTCATCAGGCATTTGTGACCTTCGTAGCTGAACTTGGGAACAAGCGTAGGAGGTATATCAACCACACGGGTGGTCGATCTACCTACGCTTGTTCCCAGATTCAGCCCCAACGGCTATGAAGACCTCATGGCCGCAAATACTAATGGCGAGGCAAGACAGCGTATCACGAGGGTCAAGATAGTCGGCGACCTGGGCAGCTTGCTGAACACCGAGATGATGGGCAGGGTTTTGAAGGCCAAGCTCTTGACGTGAGAAACGTCCGAGACATGAATCAACAACACACGTCATCCGCGTTTCAGTGTTCTACTATCCGGTAATCCAGTGACGTTTAGTGCAACCTTTTTCATCTGACAATAAGCCCACCTTATTTCGCTCTACTAACTGCTATACAACCCGCATCCCCCGGTACACCGGGTCATCGCCGCCCCTCTACCCGCCGCGTGAAGACAACCTCATCTGCATAGGGGACGCTTTGGTGTGCCCGTATAATTGTGGAATCATCCACTGCGACGTGAAGCCCGGAAATATCCTACACGATCGGAGGTACAGCACGTTTGTACTGGGCTTGGAGGTGGGCCGAACGCACGTATACCCGCGAAGGAGGAGAAGAGCTGCAGCAGTGAAATCCGGGGAGGGCGTACTCATCTGTTGCTTGCGTTAGTCATTCGACCATTGACCACGTAACTCTTTCGAAACGGAGCACCGCTCCTACTGGTGTTGGAGACACCCCCAACAGTTGGGCGCTCATTACTCATTACATTTTTTTGATATATGAATACATAGAAATGTTTTGGTTCATCTTGTCCCCTTCTTGATTCGCCAACTAAGGGGATAAGCTGAGGCAAGAAGGCAGTAGAGGGGGAAAATCGGCTGCTGATTGCGCATTTCCTGATAGGTCAAGTTTGGCTTAATGTGCACAAACTGTGCCATGAAAATTGAAAGAGCTAGTAGCTGAGCTTGAACGGATAGGCCTGTTTGTTTTCTCGATAGCTGAGGCAAGCAAAAAAAATATAGTATCGTGCGCTCAGCTCAGTTTTCGCCTCATTAGTGCTGTTTTGAACTTCGTGACTACAACTACATCTGAGTTGTAACGCTTCATTTCCGCAATTGGCATCCGCGGCCAACCCATCATCCGTCAGAACAACCTTGCTGTACCCCGGTCGTGCAGAAAGGTTCCGGGCTTGAAGTCGATATGCACGAGTTCCACGGTCGTGGAAAAACGCCAAACCGTTCCCTACGCCAGCGAGTTTGCTTTGACGCGGGGTGGGACGGACGGAGGGAAAGAGGGGTGATGCGGTGAGTCTGGGAATGCATCATGTGCGGGGAAGGGCGGAGCGATCGAACCGGTTCCCAGCGAGAAGGGAAGAGTTGCACTAAAAGGCGTCGACGCACATAATGCAAGAACGAACAAATCAGGGACCTTGCTCGTTCACTTTTGTTGGAGGCTTAGCATATCATTAGCTTTGACTTTGAGAGCTTGTTCATCAGCTCTACGTTGGCCAGCAAGCCATCCAAGCCACCGGTTACCTTGGCCATCCATGGTAAGGTGTAGTGCCTCGCTGACAGAGCGGCGGTCATCAGGTTTGTGACCTTTGTAGTTGAACCTGGGATCAAGCGCAGGTAGATCGATCGAACATACGAGTGGTCGACCTACCTACGCCTGTTCTCAGTTTCTGCCACAACGGTCATGCAAACCTCATGACCGCCGGTACTGCCAGCAAACCAAGGTAGCTCATCCCGATGGTCAAAGTGGTCGGCGACCTGCTGCATGGCTTGCGTGATAATGCGGAGCAGACCGGCAAGATCTCGGAGACCAAGCTCAAGACGTTCCACGCGCCCGTACTATACATGAAGGACACGCGTCATCTGTTGTTTAGTGTTCTCCTATTCCATGTTTCGATGCCTTGTAGTGCAACGTTTCTCTTTTCGCAAAGCAACCGATTTTTTTTCGAACTCACCATTTCCTAAGCACCCCACACCTCCCCGGTACACCGAATCACCCCCCCCCTCTCTCTTCCCCGCGCGTCAAAGCAACCTCGCCTGCGCAGGGGACACTTTGGCATCATTTTACGATCGTTGAATCGTCCACAAAGACTTCAAGCCCGGAAATATTTCACACGACCGGAGGCACAGCACATTTGACTTGAGGGCGGGCCGAAGGCACGTGTACCCATCGACGAGAAAGAGAGCTGCTGCTTGCATCGCTCAAGACATGGCACGAGGCGCGAAGATGCAATCGGAACTATGCAAGCAGAGAGAAGCCGAGCAAAACACCCGCCCGTTGTTGTGACCGTTTTTGGTCTTTCCCGGTCATCGTAAATATAATAATCTTTGTTTTCGGGTCATCGGGAAAATACCTGATCCAACTCACCCAAGCCCCACCAATACTCGTAGTGCTTTGGTTCTCTATTAAATTTCGCACATGAAACCCTACCCGATCGACGTATCAAGGCGTACGCAGTCAGCGACCGAAACTCCTCCCTATTTCCCTACGTCCCTCCCTCTGTCTAACCGGTCCGTAGAAAAGATACACGCGTTCGCTACTACGATGCGCGCGGCGTGATCTACCAAAAGAAGTCGGACAGTAATGTGCTGCTCGTCTTTTGTCGAAACGGAAACACTACATCGAACCCTACACAAGCCCAAGCTAAGGCTGTAGCAGCGCCTAACACAACTCGCACCTGACAACTGCCAACCCTAACGAAAGCGGACGCTGGGGAGAGTCTCCGTCGTGAATGCCGTCTGAGGCCGTCGGGCCGCTCTCAGGGATACCTGCATGCTGCCCGACGTAAACATGTACACATCTTATTCGAGCTTTGCTCCCTGACAATAGTAGCTCAGTAGCTGCCGACCGGGTCGTTTTAACCTGTCGCATGTGCAGCGCCCGGTGTTGAGTTACGAACGTTGAGATCTATACGTATATAGTTGATGTGGAGGCCACTGCGCACGAGTATACTGAATATCTTGATCTGGATATCGGAAAAGGCGATATATGACAAGACCAAGACTGTTCTTACTCGTACGTAGTTCGGTGCATTGCATGTTCGACCTACTGCTGTACCTGTATCAGGACTTCGATATTATTACAAGGCGAATTACAGCTTAGCACCATAAGTATCAGGACTTCTTACTGTAGGACGGACTGTCGGCCAGTGCAACAACTCGTAGAGTGCATATATCCGCAAGTGTCGTCGTACGATTCGTACTGTAGCTGGTGGCCTGCGCCACTGGTACATCGCGCGTCTCGACCCTCTCGGGCAACGCTCCAATGTTTGTAAGGTTAATACCACAACGACGAGAAGGCCACTGCATGTGTGGGAGCGCGGGAGCAGTCCACCGTAGCTTGTGATACTTCAGCTTTCAAGAACGAAAGGGCAGGCAATCCGTGACGGTCACTTCTGTCTCCTTATTTTTTCAATCGTATCTACTATTTTCGATCTTCTTTCTCCTGTCCCCTCCCTAGTCGAAACTTAAATTTGAGGTCAGATAGCAGGCTCTCCTCTCCCTCCCCCCCCAACTACGGTGCGCGCCTTGCACTTAAAATAAGACAATAATTAATCACTCCCCTCATTCACTCGCGTCGAATTGTGCATACCCACTCTGGGCGCTCTCCGTAGTTATTAATAGTGTCGTTCGAGGACTATAAACCCCATGCGAAAAATGGAACCCGTGACATCAACGCTAGTATTCGAAGCCAGCAACTAGACCACCGGAGCGACCAGCACTGCGTGATGCCTACTACGAGGGAAAGTTACCGCGACGACTACGTTATAGAAAAACTTCGTACCACAAATTTGTATACTTGTGTGTGATACAGATGGGTCGTATCCGCGTGACATAAATATCCAAAGTGCGTCCCGAGTGTTTGGCAGGCGTCAAGCTCAGAAGCTCGAATTGGCTCGAAATCAACAACGAAGGGAACACCTGGAACCCTACTCAAAATATGTGGTGATTGCAGAGAGGCATGTATTACAAAATAAATACCCATGCGCACAAGACCGAACAATCGATACCTGTACCAAACAACACGCACGAAAGTACGCTCCAGATGTCATGGAGCTAAGGCATGGTATACATTTTGCCACATAGACGCGCCCCCACCTCCATTCCCCAATTTCACATATTTTCACCCCTCGGCGACGTCCGTGTCTGTTTTGCTGCGTTATTGTTCAATACTGTTATATTTAGTCGGTAACAAATGTGTTCAAAGCTACCCTACACAAGGACCTCAGCCAGCGTTTGCCATTGGCCCATTTCGAGCTCAATACAATCAACGGCTGATAAGTGGTGAATGAACTCAGGGCTAGCCTACACAAAAACCCCAGCCCGCGTTTGCCACTGACCAACTTGAAACTGGTTGAAGAGGGTCACTGGCAAGCGCAGACTGGGGTCCTTGTGTTGGCTAGCCTGGAACGCGTTCGTCCCCAATTGAAGACTTCTCGACGGACGGCATAGCTCGTGGATGAGGGGCTGTAGGCCCTCCTCCCACAGGACAAAGTCGATGGGTAGGGACCACGAGCCTGCCGCCTGGTGTTAGTCTGCCGGGTTATCTCTAACCAAGACGCCGTACACGCCTGCCGACACGTCCATACCGAGCGATGGACCGAAACCTCGCGGCAGGCTCGCTGTTCAGCTCCATCGATTTTGTCGTGTGGTGGGAGAACCTGGAACCCTTCACCAGTAGGCTGCACGTTCTCTCAAGGAGTCTTCAATAGGTGCTGGGTGTCTTCAAGTTGACCAGTGGCAAGCGCGGGCTGGGTTTCTGGTGTAGGTAGCCTTCAATCCAATCACCTCCTATGAATGATTTCTTGACGGACGGTGAAGCTCGCGGATGGGAGAATCCAGACTCGCCCGAGACTGGACAAAGTTGACGGCGCCGACCCACGAGCCTGCCACGAAGTCTCGGTCCACCGAGTGATCTCTGTTCGTGATTCCGTGCAAGCTTTCGTTATTCCCGTCGCAGGGCAAGCCAAGAGCCTCACGACTTTGTGTTGAATAAGGGAGGACGTTAATGCGTACCCTTGAATCAGTCCAGACAAACTTTAACCGATTATTTGTAGATCACGGACTGCCCCAGGCGGACCAGCACTATGCCGAAGCTGCATCCGGGGATAAATCGTGCATACCGAATATTCTTTGGCACGTAAAATCAATCCTAGTTTTCATTAGACCAGCACCGACAACCGCCGTATCACAGCAGGGTTCGAAAATGAGTGTGAATTTTGCGGAGGAAGATGTTGTGGCCCCTCCTAGAACCAGCTCGTATAAAGAACAGTGATGTGGTAGGCACAATACCTGGTAGCATACAGAGTAAGTCCTAGCGAACATCACGGGGCAGCCGACGCCCTTTTCTCAAACACGATTTTTCACCCCTATGAATAGACAACACTGTTCCCGCGTGTTCAAGGACATCATACCTGCGCAACTAACATCCAGAGCATGGGACCGCCCATCGAGAGTCATCGCACGCTACTACATGCCAGCCCGCACACGCCACCACCAGCAGCATTACGAGCTACACAAACACTCGACGGCACTCACCACTCCACCGACAACATATGTAGGCGCCCTGGTCAGCAGGTAGTGAGCCAAGATGGTACCGAGGAATACGTCGTACGATGTGAGCGCATCGGTACGTCGAATAGCACGCTACCACCGCCTCACAGCCTCGGGCGGCATCCACGCCGCGAGTACCGCCATTCGCCAAGCTCTTCCCAATACCTAGATATACTGCGGTTGGCAGGTGTTAGGTTTGGCTTGATGATCGGATCGAGTCTTGATAGGTCGGCGTTGTTGTAAAATCTTGCTCCTGTTTCAAAAGAAGACAGGGGGCGACTTAAGCCATTTCCTTTCTTCGAGATGTCCAACAAAGAGAATACAACAACTTCTCGCGGAATTTCAATCGATACGGATGTTTGTGGGCTCAACATCGATATGCACGATTTCACCGTCGCCGGGGCAGGCCGAACCGCCTCCTGCGCCAGCAAGGTTTTTTGGCGCGGGGTGGGACAGACGGAGGCAGGGGTGGTGGTGCAGTCAGTCGGCAAGTGCGGTATGCTCAGGGAAAGGTGGAGCAATCAAACAGGTGAGCTGCGCGAAGGTCAGGGTTACACTCAAAGGCGTCGACACACATAACGCAAGTACAACTTAACTATAGTTGCTTTCGAGACCTCGCTGATCAGCTCTGTATTGGCCAGCAAGCCGGCCCGACCATCGCCCGTCTTGATATTTATGATCTGCTGTTTCGCCTCAGCCGATAGCTATGCTCAAAATAGCGGGCGACCTGGACGGCATGCTGAGCGCTACAATATTTATGTACAAAATCCCAAAGCAAAGCAAATACCGGTAGCACCACGAATAAACGGCGCAATGTCATCCGGTTTTCATCGTTCTCCCATCTCGTGTGTCGATTACTTTCAGTACAACCCTTTCTCTATTCGCCATAAAAGCGACTCTCCTCCCCTCTACCATATTCCACATAAACTACACCTGTTGGTTCACCGCGTCACCCCCACTTTCTTCCCATTGCGTCGAAGCAACCACGCCTGCATAGGAGACGCTTTGGCGTCCCTCTACGATCGTGGACCCATCCACTGCGGCCTAAAGCCCGGAAACAGTTTATGCGACCGGAGGTACAGCATAGTTGTTTAGGACTTGGAAGGTGGGCCAAAGGCACGTGTACCAAGAACTGCGACATCGACACTCAGGTATCTTCCTTCGGATTGAAAGGGGAGGGAGGAAAGGAAAGAGGGAAGGAAAAAGTGAAGGGGGACCTTCTTTGTTGATTGGTACCCCCTGATACATCGGGTAAGGTTCGGTGCACGAAACGTGTGCGATAAAAACGGAAGAGCTGTCAGTTGAGCTTGGGCGGATGGGGTCGGATTTTTTTCCCGACAGCTGTGGGAAACAAAAGTAGCTTAAACGGCGTGCGCTCTGCTTTTGCTTTGGGATTCGTGATTGTTGTTGTTGAATGTCGTATCTGCTGTTTTCATTCACCTGCTGTTTTGATGATTAAAACCCGCGCAGTAACGGTCTATTGTCTCAGCCGGCATGCTTGCCCCCGGCTAACCCAACCTTTGCCAGAACGACCTTGCTTTACTTTACCCCGGCCGTGCAGAATGATTCCGGGGACAATATGGATAAGCGCGATTTCATGTGTGTCGAGGACGGCAATTCGCCTGCTACACCAGGGAGTTTGCCTTGACACGGGGATAGAGGAAGGGGTGGAGGGAGGAGAGGTGACGCGGTGAATTGGAAGGTACGGTATAAACAGGAAATGGTGGAGCGATCAAACCGGTTTCGGGTGCGAAGGGAAGGGCTGCGCTGAAAGTCGTGCCGGCATAAAAAGCAGGAACACACAAACCGGGAAACTTGTTTGCTCACTTTATTGGGGGTTCATCACTCCATTGGGTTTTCTCCTGGGACTTTACCCATTAGCTTTTCGTTGGCCCACGAAACATCCGGGCCACCGACCACCTTGACCACACAAAATAAGGTGTCGTGCCTCGCTGACACAGAGGCAGTCATCAGGCTCTTGTGGCCTCTGCAGCTAAACCTGAGAACAAGCGTGTAGATCGATCAGCCATACGAGCCGTCGATCTACCTACGCTTGTTACCAGGTTCGGCCACAGCGGTCACACGAATCTTATGACTGCACTATGTGTGAGCGAGTTCCGACAATTTATGATAATGGCCAACATGACCAATAATCGTTTCGCGATAAACCCGATTATACATCGGTCACCATTCCCACACATCCCGTACCCCCTTGTGCATCGCGTCACCCCCCCCTCTCGTCCCCGCGCGTCAAGGTAACCTCGCCTGCGTAGGGGACGCTTTGGTGTTCCTCCACGATTGTGGACTGGTCCACTACGACGTGGAGCCACGAATTTTTCTACACGATCGGAGGTAAAGTACGTTAGTCCTGGACTTGGGCGTACTCAAAGGCACGTATACCGGTTGAGAAGAGAGAGCGCTGCTGTTTGCATCGCTCAGGATGGGTTGCGAGGCGCAAGGATACAATCGGAGCGATGCAGGAAGCCGAGAGAGTTTGGGCGGAGTTCCCGTCGTTTGAACCGTTTTTATATTGTCCCAGCTATCGGAGAAAAGGCCGTTGTCGTTCACGACCATCGGAGAAAATACCTGATCCAAGCCGCCCAAGCTCCGTTAACAGCGGTTTCGTTCTTGCGGGTGATGTTTCGCACATGGAACATCAAGGCGTATACGATCATCGACCGAAGCTCTTCCCTCCATTCCTTCACCCAAACCGTAGAGGCATACACGCTTTGATGCCACGACGCGTGCGGCGTGATCTACCGAACGGACACCGACGAAAAAACGTCGCTCTCTCGTGGGATCTCTTGAGAAAAAAAAGTGGTCAAACGTCGCCCCCTTGTCCTATGTTGAAACGGATACATTCGAACCCAACACAAGCTCATCCTTGACTATTAATAGCAGAACCCACAAGCCAAGCCCCAACACATGTCAACCCTGACTCAAGCAGACGCTGGGAGGAGCTAGTGGATGGCTCCGTCGTGGATGCCGCCCGAGGTCGTCGGGTCGCTGTATGGGAATGTCTGCGTGCCACTTGACGTGAACAAGCACACACTTCGTTCGAGCTTTGCTCCCTAGCCATCGTGGCTCACTAGCTGCCGATCGGGTCGTCTAAAGCTGTCGTATGGGCAGCGGTCGCCGCCGACGTGTTATCGTGTGATTCGTACTATAGTTGGTGGCATGTACGCCTGGTACAGCAAGAAGTGGTTGTGGGGGGGGGGGG
>JBBMHQ010085518.1:0-11186 GCA_037834295.1 Postelsia palmaeformis | reverse complement strand
GGTGCGGTGGAGATAGTCACCCGGGAGAGTCATCTCTCCCGGGACTTGGAGAGGGCTTTGGTTTCGGTTCCACCCGTCGGGTGCCCGGTTCAGGGGGCGTGCTGTTTCCGGGAGCTCCTCCAGCGTGGGCTGCGTGCCGACGTTGGTTTACCAACTTGCCCAACTTATGTTGAACTTTGCGTGAGATCGTGGTTATAGCGTCGTGTGCAGCCAGCATGTCGGTCCCTGGGGGTCTTGGGGCCCTGTCCAGTTCTGCGCCTAGACGCCAATATAACCAAGATTCGGGCGCGATACCCGCCATCGCTTCTTGTGATACCCTCCACGTATCCCTAATCTCCCGCAAGCTATCTTCCAGCTGAGCAATGATGCTCAATCCTGGGAACCCCCTCCTCAGCGTATCGCCTAACGGGCCTGTGAAGACCGCTAGGACCTCCGGCAAGGTCCCCACCCTGTTCCTGATTGATGCCGACATTCTCCTCGCTTCTGTTGACGGCAGCCCTAACCCTCCCGCTCCCGCAGAAAGGCGGGCTTGGGTTTGCAGGTAAGATTTAAGATTCAGCCGACTTGCCAGGCACCCCTCCTAGAAAAACGGTTGTGCCTTCGCCGCTTTCGGTAGTTTGAGGATTTTCTCGTAAGCCCACTGCGCCCCGTTGTCTGCTCTTGTACATGCTTCGAGGGACAGCACCGGGTCCAGAGCCCTTTCGAGGTAACTCGTCCGTTGCCCGAGAGATTCAAGGGTGATGGGGGCCGCCGCCTGTTTGTCGAGAATACCCTTTCGGTGGTAGGGCCACTGTTTCTAGCGGCGTTGACGACATTGCCGATGTCAACTAGCTCTCGTCGAAGGAAGCCGAATGCCCTAATCGTGTTGACGGTGATCCCTGTCAGGCCAAGAGATACATCGCCCATGTACACGAATGCTTCCACTCCTTCTCTCTCGAATTCCTGCTGGAATCGCTTTTACGTATCGGTTTCGTGTGTCGAACATGTTCTTTATACGTCAAACGTACAAAAAAAGAGGGTTCATTCTCTCGTATATAGCACCACGGCATGTTTATTGTATATCTTTCGAATCGCACTTCGGTTATCGTTTCCTGAGTCGTGGGAGAGAGAGATTCCTCCCCTCGGCCGGATGCCTGTATCGCAGCTTCCGGCAATACCCTGAGTATCTCGACCACCCTGTTTGACGTCTCTCTCCCCACTATGATACCGGCCGGATTCCTGGCTAGTATATACGGCCTACAGACTGTCTCGGATGACCATGCCTCCGAATGATACAGTACCATTCGACTCCTCCAACACCGACGTGATGTGAGACTACTGCTTACCGTACTCTTATAGTTGTATCCTGCTCGACACTGTTATTTCCCCCGGCTGTTTCTCAATTGCCACATTTGCCCTCGCCAGCTTACGTGATACCATTGTGGAATATTCAATGTTATTACGCATGTACGCCTTGTATTTGTCGTACCTCCGTCTCCCCTCTCTCTGGATAACTCCTTCCGCTATGTCTCCGCCGCGAGCGTGGCCACGGCTCCTATACGCTACGAGTGCAGGGGAAACTCGTCGGGATTCCGACCTGGCTTCGCCACCACCTCCTTGATTGCTCGAACGGCACGGCCAAACCTAACCACTATTACGGCCTTGTCACATCGATACGAGGAAAGGGGGGGTATGGCCGGGAAAACCAGGAGAACATGGCATCGACTCCAACATAGAGGCAACGGCCCCGCCGTCTGCCCTAAAGGACGCACCTCGAGACGTGCATTAGTACGAGTAAAGCCTGCGTCGCTCTGCCTCTCACCCGTACAACCGCGTCTATACTCGTGCTCTCGCGTGTACGTGTACCCCAACCCATACGGGTTCTTTTTTTTCTCTACACGGCCCGCCTCCCCTTACTGGGACGCGATCGCCACTCCACTCACCGTTTCTTCGCCTTTCGTTAGACAGCACCTTATCGTCAGTGGACAACCCCTACACATCCGAACATACCGTGTTGTTTGTCCAGAACTCGCTGAACCCAGTCCTCCCAGCAGATCTCCCCTGGTCATCAAAGTCGCGTCAGCTCGCCACTCGCGCTCCGTTCGGGGTCCTAACGGGGCCGAAGTGAAGACGGGAGGTAGAAAGGAAGGCTAAAAAAAGATGGCTTGGATGGACAAACAAACCAGTGACTACCTCACGTCTGCCCGCGCTCGCCACAGGACCTCGTGCTTGCTCGTGCCCGGCGTGGGGGTGCTGACCTGCGCTCGATGCCTTATTTGAAAGGATCGCGTGCGACGCCTTCCCTTCCGAGCCAAAATTGCTCTATCTCAGTTCCCGATACAGACATGCCACATTGTCTCCACCAATAAACCCTGCTCTGTCCGCTACGTCGTTTGCTTAGGCTGTTACTCCGTCCACGAACGAAACCACCCTATGTATCGTATATGTCTGTGGAACAAAAAAACGCGGCATAAAGATAGTGGCGTATTGTACTCGTCACTCTCTGAGAGGTGACATAGTGGAAAGAGGCCTTTTCTGCCGGGATTTCCGCGAGTCAGGTCAAATCTTACACGTCGGGTCGGGTCGGGCCAGCTGAACCGACCGGGCCCACGATTCTACTCGGGTGTGTTGACTTGAATCGACCCGACCCGCGAGAAAAAAATGCTGACCCGACCCGACCCGTGAGGCTTGAAAATCTCCTTACCCGACCGGACCTGCCCCGGCCCGACCCGACCCGATTCGCCACCTACCGATTGACTCATGAGACACGGGTTCTATGCCGATCGGGTCACCCCAACCCACGAAATTATTTTAATCTTGACCCGCGAGTTCGGCCCATGCTTCGAAAACTATAATAATATTTGCATATGTGCCCCGCAGCGATATCATGTGGCCTGGCTGTTGTGGGTATGGATAGATGCGGGCATGCATATACTGTATAGATTTGGCAATGTTGTTTTCGTTTTGAACATGATACTTGTACCAATTGCAAAGAAAGGAGTATTATTATTAAGTAATAGCACGAAACAATAGCCTTTGGGTAAGAGAATGGGAAGCGTTTGAAGTGGGCCGGATTCGCGACCGGCGGGTCAGCAAAAAACAACTCGCGGGTCATGCTGGCCAGAACTGCGAGATACCCGTTTCTCGTGGGTCATGACGTGACCCGACCCGTGAGATTTTCATCACCTCTTGACCCGACCTGACCCGACTTGTGTTGAGATTTAAACAAATCCTGCCCCGACCCGACCCGACCCGTGAGACTTGACGAACTCTTGACCCGACCTGACCCGACCCGCGAGATTTGAAATCCTCTTGACCCGACTCGACCCGACCCGTGAGATTTCGAACTTATCGTGTCCCAACCCGACCCGACCCGTGGTATTTTGAACACCCCGTGACCCGCGAAAAGCCCTGTTTTTTGTTGGGTTTTCACATCTTGGGAACCTGGTGAACTAAGATTGATTGTGTACATACGAGATGTATACACCCACCTTTTTTGGCACCGTGTGTCTGAAATCAAGATTAAACAGCCACAGGGTGGTACATAGGGCTTTTACGTAGGAGCAAAAAAACAAATCTCACTTTGACAAAATGGCGAAAAAAAAAGTGTACACCAGTGGTTTTTTGCCGGTATACGTCGAACTAAGAAAGCATTGCACAAGAATCCCAAGTTGGATGGAGTTTTATTTCGAGGTATACGAGTTTTCTTGTACTCTTACAGTATTCTGGTGAAGTGTCAACGTCCGTGCAAGCCACAAAAATGAGAAATGATGGTATACAGTGTAGGTTTCCCAGTTTACCTTACAACAAAATGAAACGAGATAGCCAGGGCACAACAGACCTAAGTTAAATGATGTTTTCTGTCGTGGTCTACCTTTTTTATTGAAAAAAGTAACATCTGGTGTAGCTTATACGAGCTGGGCCGGGCAAGAAATCCGGGACTCACCAATATCACCATGCGCCACTCAATGTTTGGAGTTAGACCAAATATTATGGGAAAATTTTGAGACGTTATTTCTGGAGATTTCAGCGATCTCCGAGGCTCAGAAATAAAAACCATCTATTATGGGGCAGAAAAACATCGTTTTTTTGTCTCAGTTCCTAGAGGGGGCAGGAAACAGCGAATCCTCTCAGAACTGAGCACAGTTCTGAGCGGTGTCTCGTGCCTCCAGGAACTGAGAAATTTGAATTTTGGGTGCTCTCCCCTCTGCTGCCCACCTCCACCACAGCAGTACATACACCTTCCACTCTCATACCATCACACCTACGGCTAGTTGTACGTAAGGCCTACAGCGGTCGTGTGGGAGATGGCCTCTCCCTCACCTAGAAGCGATCGCAGCGGCAGCAGCGACGGGGTCGGTGGCGGTGGCGACAGCAGCAGCAGCAGCAGCAGCAGCAGCAGCAGTAGGAGCAAGAGCAGCAGGAGCAGCAGTAGCAGCAGAAGCAGCAGCAGCGATGGCGATTCGACATCGCCGGCGATGCTCCTCCAGTACTTGCATGGTGAGACCACGCCCGCGACGGCGGCTCCAATGGCGGACTTCGATTACGACGAGGAGGACGACTTGCCCGCCGTGAAACGTTCGCGATGCGCGAAGCCGCGCCGAGACTACAGAGAATCAACTTGGATGAAAATGTTACAAGCCACAGCTAAGCTCGTGGACGCCTCGTCAGACGAAGCCGCGATATTTTGCAGGCGATTCCGCATCCCCTTCCCCTTCTTCGTGAAGTTGAACACCAACCAATACTATACAAAACCAGTTTTGACAATCAGAAGCCATAATAGATGGTTCTTATTTTTCATCCACATATTTCTAGAGCCTCAAAACTAGAAAAATAATCTCCAGAAATAACATCTCAAAAAAATTCCATAATAGTTGGTCTTAGGCCCTAAAATGTTGACACGTGATTTAGACGTATCTCGCCCAAAAAAACTATTGGCGCACCTTCTTTTGTTTTGATGACATACGACCAACCGAAAGTTCCTCGGATATACAAAATCGAAGAGTAAGTGGACAAAATGAAGAAATGAAAAGGTGCGCCAATACTTTTGTTGGCGAGATACATTTTAATCACGTGTCGAAATTTTAGGGTCTAACTCTAAAAATGGAGCGGCGCATGGCTGAATGTCGAAAACACGTTTTCGGTGAGGAAAAAAAGAAAATTTTGACCTGCGATAAAGACCTGGGGAAAAATCCTCCGTGTATGTTGCCTTGATTCGTGCTTCTCATTGGATATCATATGCACAGTGCACTTGTGACGGCAGTGCGTTCATGTGACCTTGAGAGTCGTACTTTTACATCGATCCGATGAGATTTTCGATCAAACCTCAGCACCGCACCAGATTTACGATTTTTTTATCACGAGTTGAAAAACAAACCATACTGAACAGCAGTACACATACGCTTTGACCGGCCCCATGCGCGAAGCTCTTTGACGCCAGCGAAACACTATGTATCGAAGCTACCATTTTACTTGTACTATGTAAGAGCTTATCAAGGATACGTGCATGTGCACAACGTTGGCACATCAGCACCAAACGGACAGACTCCACGCAACATATGGCAAACCAACAACAACTCATTTTTCGCGCATGCATCATCACGCAACGAACACCACCGCCTACAACAGTCTAGCGCCACCCCACCGGCCACCAAGTCAGAACCATGACTTGCACTTGAACTGAAATTGAATACAATACTCTTACGTACGTACTGGTATGTCACAAGGCGAACCTTAAATTACAGCTCCCCCCTCCACCAAATATCACGAGCCCAAGTATGTACTATGTGTCAATGAAGCCAGGCTCCATATCGATGATGTTGCGGTGAGTTTTGCAGGTCTTGTGCATTTCCTCGATGGTGTCCTTACAATCGGCTCCTTCCGCATCCTTCTCGGGCCTCAATTACGCGCGACAGTAGTCTCGCGTGCGGCGTGCGAAGCGCCGAGCCCGCGGCGGCGTTAGGATCGTGTCGGTGTTCATGCATGCCCCAATGTTCTTGTGCAGGTTCTTCGGAATCTCGTCGTTGATTTCCCGCCAGAATTTGAGTCTCGACATCCCCCAGGAGTGCTCGATTCCCACGCCTGCCACCTTTGGGTGAAACTTGGGCGACAACACCAGAATGTGCCCTCGTTTCTCTACCGTGTGCTGTAGCGCTGAGCGTTCAGTCTTGAAGTCCGGAAGATTACCAAGAACCAGCCCGATGTTCTTTATCGGGTCCTTGGCGGTTGCTGACATCCCGTCGACGCACCACCCACGCTCCCACAGCACCTGCTTACTCCCCTTAGCCTCCCCTTCGTCTCCTTCCTTTTCCCCGAGCTTGCCGCGTTTCATCACCTCCTTGTCCTGAAGGAGCGCAGCTCAGTCGTAGAACGGAGGAAGAGAGTTCGGGCCGAGAGATATGCGCTGCGCTTCACCCACCTTGGGCTTCAAGTCCACCGTCCTCGTTGTCAGCCCGCTGACGAATTTCGTGCTCCACTAGCCACCGTTGAGGTAGATCTTCGCCTCCTCTGGACCCAAGCACCTTTCAGTCATAACGCTATCACGGAGCCTCTTCTGCTTTCCTCCGTACTTCTCGTTCATGTTCGACACATGCAGCTCGTCCGGCAGGTACTTCGCGTGCCCTGCCGAGTGTAGACTTCATCCATTCAATGCGCGACAGGCCGCCCCCTTCGCTGCGATGTCTCTTGTACTGGCGCTCATGTACTGCGTTCAACCTGCCCACGCTGTTTTCCGATTTCCCTGTTGAGTGGCCGATGGAAATGGGGATGGGGTCAGTAGTCATACTTAAGCGGCAGTAGTTATACGTACGTAAGTAGCGAGGTATGATAGGATATGATGTGATGTGATATGATACGTACGAGTATGATACGATGGTGTGATATATGATCGTATGATACGGTATGATGTTGCTGTGTACGTACAGCAGTAGCACTGGCGTCAGTACGAGTACTACTGCTGTGCTGATGTACAGTAGTAGATGTACAGCAGCAGGTGGATGTTACGTATGTACTCGTACAGCGTAGCTGTCATGTGTGTACGCAGCAGTACAAGCAGAGCTACGGGTTCAATTTCGCAGTTCCCGGGTTAAATCCGCCGAATGGGTCGCACCGGCACACCAACAATCAGCAACAAATTACTACGTAGATACCGGTACTTAGTATGCTTCAACTTTCTAGCTGAACTCGCCTGGAGGAAGATCGGTAGCAGCCGCGGCTGGGACCTGATCTGGGTGTGTTTGTGGGTTGATGCGCTTGCCGTTGTTGCCTTGCTCCCAACTCAACCTCCACCAGCTCGCGGTTGCTTCAGCCTCCTCTCGTGTGCCGAACCATGGTGATTGCACCCGCTTCGTTCTCTTTTTCTTCGCGGTGTACATCAAACTCAGCCGCCACTTCCCTCGACCGCGGTCTTGGGATACGGCAGGGAGGGAGGTCCTCACCCATTGCTTGGCAGCTGGCGTGTGGGTAGCCATGACACAGCACGATGGCGAAGGAGAGACACGCTGCTGGTCTGTAGGCTTGCTGTGGTGCTCGACCACCGACCACACAGCAAGCAGTAATTGCGCCGCATAAAAAAAGGAATTTGAAAAAAAAATGACCGTTTCCCGCCGAATCGCGCCGCATTATACTGTGCTATGATTGGTCTATACACCTAAATTTGCAATTTCAACTAGATTCGGCATTTAAGGAGCCCTCTGTTCTGCGCCTGGTTCCACTCATTACAGCAGTGTTTTCGGTTTAAGAATCGGAGCATTAGAAGCCGAGTTACGCCAGACTGAGAGATTATGGGTTTCTTGCCCGGCCCAGCTCGTAATTACGAGGAAAAACCGCGTTCACAAATACAAGCGATTTCTCGAATTCATACTAATAGTCATCAAGCGTAGCTTATATTTCTGAAGAAATACCTCACGAATGGCATACATGCTTGATGAGACAGCAGCGTGGGGAGAGAGGAGAAGAGCTTTTACGCGACCACTCCGGATTCGGGTTGTAAGACAGAGGCTTGGAAGGGTCGAAACATTGAGCGAAAAAGACGAATGTCTCCTATTAATAATACTACTACATACAGCAGTACCACGGCGGCGGTGGTACTCTTTACGCGTATATACATACATATATACATACAGCAGTATATACCTCGTACTCTATCCGTTTGAGCGCACTTTTTATATTAACAAGCCGGCGTCCCCGGTGGCTTGATGGGTAGTCCGCGCGCCTATCAAAATCAATTTCGGGGGTTCAAGTTCTCAGCTAGTGGATGCTCATGGGGAAATACATCCCATACCGGCTCGCTAGCCGCCGCCGGTGAGCCAGAGGCCGTGGGAAAACCCTTTGCCGTGCGCTGATCAGGAGAAGCATCGAGATTAGAAAAATCGAGATATCTTCGTCGATGGTGCAAAGCGGGGGATCTCGACCGGTCTCACGTGTAGACGTAGAGCGGAGCGCCAATGAGGAACTCTGAGGTCGGGGACCCCTGTGCCCACACCTCAAGGCGATCTTTGCATCTGGGGAGCAAAATCCTGATGTGTTAGAAGTTTGTGATGGGGTATTGGGAAACGCAAGCGAACGGCCTACAATATTTTCGTTTGTGCGAGGGGGGGGCAGCGTGGTACGCGCCCTGGCCCTGCCGTACAATCCGTCGAGGGGGGGATGATATTGTGGGACGATGTTTTTCGTCTACGCGAGCGGAGGCAGCGTCTTGCGCGCCCTGACCGTGCGGTGAAGTCCCTGTGGGGGGGGTCGATGTTGTTGCGTGTTTTGTCGACTACACTGGGGGGGGGGGGCAGCTTCGTGCGCGCCCTTAACCTGCTTTAAAGCACAGATGGATTGCGCCGGAACACGTCCGTTTAAAAAAAATCGTTGTTTGTCTCCCGAACCTGCTACAGGCGGGACTGGGAGCTGGTGGGCACCGCTCTTGAGTGGTCAGCCGGAGCAGAAACCCTCCGGCTGGCGTTCATTTGGATTGCCATTGTTCGAGGCATCGTGGCGCCCGCCAGGGGTTCCACCGGCCGGGGCGGGGGGCGGAGGTGTTCCATTCTTAGGTTGGTACACTGTGAGAGACTCAGGCGCGATTCCCGCGTTTCGGGCGTTTTGCCTGAGCTGGGGTGGCGCGGTGTTCCCAGGTTTTGTGGGGCAAGTCGCGCTATAGGTCACCTTGTCCATTGTTGCGTAGGTAAATTTGCGAAGGCGCGTATGTGTTGCCTCTAGGATTATTGCGAATACGGTTGTTGTCAGTGTCGTGAACAATTTCTACGACGATCAGAGGTAAACGACGAGCGTGTGTTTTCCTCGTCTACAGAGTGGTCACGGCGACGGTGGGAGCGCATGCGCTGCTACCAATGACGGTAAGCGTCACCATTATCGCCTAATTGACTTAGCTGGGGGCTAAAGCAGCCACTAACATGAGTGAATGCGTTTACGCATTGACTTGAAAGACTGATCGGTGCCGTGGCAATTTAAACAGTGACCTTTGTTGTCGCAGAAAGCTTGTGCGCGTTCTCCGGGCGTGATAAGCGCGGCGTCCTTAAACTGGGGTCGTTGTTCTGAAGCGATTCGCACACTTGGAAGGATTTCCCCGGTCGCACGGCTAGTGGTTGTAGTTGTTACTAAACGGATCATAATCAAAATGGTCGGCATGAGCGACTATCATCACAACAAGGTTGCATGAGGAACTCACGTGTCCCAAGCGGGACGACGGGGTGGCAAATCTACTCTGAGATCGATTACCTGGATGCGGTTGCAACAAAAAGCCTGACCAAGGGGGCAAGGAAAAATAATTTTCGCCGTTTATAGCGGGAGTTCTACTATTCGTCATGATCTGGGAAGACAACCGAACCGCATCAATCGAAACAAACGGGGTGCGTGCAGTGGCCAAAGCACCCGGATGAAGCGTGGGCATGCGCCATACGCCGAATCAGTTCCAATACCGTCGAAATATTCGAAGCAAAAAAAAACTCGAAAGCCGTAACGCTAGAAACAACCACTCTGAAAGATCAAAAATACTTAGAGAAGAGGTTTCCATTAGCCACTCCAAAAGTTTTGCATCCGTCAGAACGTGGCGGTTCCGTTGCCGTGGTGGCAGTGGCTGCTCATGAGGCGAAGGAGATGGCTGAAAATGGTCAGGTTCACACTTCTCGAGCGACAACTCCGGCCACACAGCATCCACGACCCTCAAGCTTGGCAGCGAGCACTCTCAGAGCAATGAGGCATATAGCCTCGAAGGTTTGGCGTCCTCTCGTACCTTGTGACGGGAGGAATTATCGTCGGTGGCAGGTGCTGTGTGTTGAGAGCGCAGCGTTTTCCTGCTGCGGTATAGAAAATATATCTTCCATCGGCCGGGTAGGTTTCCACATCACAGAGGGGAAATCCTGTTCAGCTTTCCATTTCGACGGCACGGGATCGACGGTAGCGGCGGGACGGGATGAGACGGTAAAACCGTCGTCATAGGGGTCCCGTCGTCAAATTTCCTGACCGTTATCACTTACCATCCCGTCCCGTAAAAAAAAAAACTTACATTGTCCTTTACCGTCTCGTCCCGCCGAAATGATCTCTCCCGTTGGAAATGACCGTCCCGTCCAGTTGCGACACCGTCAATTGGCCGTCCCGTCCCGTCATGAAAAACCGCACCGTTGTCACATAGAGTCGCCTCCCACCGACACAACTCACCTCTTCCCGTCCAAGATACACTCGTGCCTGTCGTTTAGTCCCGCCCATTCGTACTGAAACAATACGAAGATGCGAAATTTCGAATTTTACAAGTATGAAATTAGATTGATTTCTTGGTTCTTCAGCGGGAGATGTGCTGGTATTGATTAAATTATAAAATGAAGTGCAGTACACGCTACGAAACGCTAGTTTATAATCTTTCAAATGAGAAAAAATCAAAAAATTAAGTTTCCGTAGGGAGGTGGAGTTTATGGGTGCGCTTTGGAATTTGAAGAAGCTTGTAAAATCGTGAGATAAGACGAGATCAGACGACAACGGAAAGCATCTAGTCACTAGAGCTGCTTGCGCTCAGACGGTAGCTGCGGCAACAACGAGAGCTCGTGGCAAATCTCGTAAGTAGCGCGCCCAGGCGACTGATCAACTTTCATCTTCTGGGCATTGCCGATCAGCCTTCCCTCCAAGAGGGAGGTGAGCATGCCCTGCTGGATGAGGTGGGAGGTGAGGCCGCCCCTCTGGATGTGGGAGGCGAGCAAGGGGAAGGAGCT
>JBBMHQ010085507.1:0-11186 GCA_037834295.1 Postelsia palmaeformis | reverse complement strand
GGGTGGGGTGGGTGTGTGTAGGAAGGGAGGATGGGGGGGGGCGTCGTTGCTGCGGGGGTGTTTCAACAGCCAGAAGGCATGGCAACACATCTCCTTATCGTGGCGAGCGCAATTTTCCGAACAATATATTGGGGTCGATGGCTTCGACGTCACTCCACGGTAGCTGAGCCATTCATACGCCCTCGAGTTTCAGCCCCTCGGAGCCACTCCATGGAGTAAATACCCTGACTAGTCATGCTGCTGTGGTTGCCCAATATACACGGACATGGTTGTGCTCACTGCGCTGGACCTGCAAACAGATAAGCATGTTTTTCATTTTCGCTACTTAGCCCCTGCCCCAAGTGGGGCAAAGAGTCAACGCGCTATACTTGGGGAAAGGCTGAGGTCGCCCCCCTGCCGTAGCAGCAACCGTCGGCACACCCAACGACAGTTATGTTTTCCCCAGAGGGGTGCACGTGTGCTATGAGTGCTCCTACGCCAGATTTGGACCGCTTCAGGGTGACGAGGCCCGACTGAGTCACAACTTGGACAATTTTCCGAAAACCGAGAGGAACAGTAGGCCAAAAAAGACGACAAACACGGGACCCGGGACGCCATAGGCGATCGTATGCTATGACAATCCACCGGGAGCAACATGCCATTTATTGCCACTCACTGTCCGGGTAACCGGTTCATCTGACCATTACACGCCTTTCGCGATATCTGTATGGTTGATACTGAGTATGCAGACGAGTAGGTGCGGTTAAGGCTCATTTTCATCGGAGAGCTTCCCCCAAAATTATCAAAGTTTGGAAACAAATGGAGATATTTATCCAAATACGGAGGCGTTATTTCATTATTTTTTTTTTGAGGAGCTCTCCCGACCAAAAACAATCAAGACAGCTAAATTTCATCTATTTGGGGGGAAAACGTCAGGCAAATCTGGACTGTGTGTTATTTCCGCGAAAACAAGCATGGAAACTATGGGGAAAACCTCTCCGAAAAGAATGACCCCAACCAGACCTTTTGCGCGTTTTTGATCACTTGAAAACGAATCGGATAGGCCATACGTTCGTCTCAACAGTCGTTCATTTCCTGCGCCCTGGCCAACACATTTTGTTTTTTGTCAATATTTGTTACGTCGGGTTCCTCGTAAATATTTGGTCGAACCAGCCACGGCATATTGCCATGTGCGGACTCTACAAGTCATGGACACCGGGGAAAAGACATCTTCGAAGGGGTCGCTGATATACGGCTTTGGCAGCGAGTATTCAGAGGTGCGGCCGTGCTTAACGTAGGATTACTACCACTGTACCCCACAACATGATATCAGAGTCTGTGTACCGAGTTTCACCTTGGCCCTGCCGGCTCCATCGAACAGCACGTTAGGCGACTTGAGGTCCCCATGAATTACCCCTTTATGATGCAAATAGGCCATTCCAGCGCATACGTCTCGGACAATACCACGAGCGTGCTGTTCGGCCAGGGGCTCTACGCTATTCCTCAACAGCGCGCGCAGGTCCCCACCGGGGAGAAGCTCCATGACAATGATATAGCACCCCTTCCGGGACGTGATAGCTCCGTAGACGTTTACCGTGTGAGGGCTCCTCAGGTGGATCATGGCCTGCAACTCCCTCCAGAACGCTTTGCGCCGGGCGTTATCACTGTTGACACCAGGCTCTATTCGCTTTATGGCGCGTGGCACGCCTTCCCGTAGGCTGGCGAGACTCCCGAGTTCATGGTCGACGTGGACTACCTGACACATACACCCGCACGTAGACCCGCGAAACATAAAGGGGTAAGCGTTAGGTGTTACGCGAGATGGTACACATGACGTCCTCATCCTCTAGAATTACCCTACAGCAGCGGCAGCATGGCAGACAGGCACACACCGCAACAGAAGAGAGTCTAAGACTAAACGACGTCTCCGAGAGTTGAAAGTTTTTGACGCGCTGTGTCTGCGGACTAACCAACCTGTTGTTTAGGCTACGGAGTATCTTTTCCGCGCGGCCTATCTTCCGTTCTCGAGCTCGTTTAGTATCGAGACGCTTTACCGAAATACCAAATGCCATCAGTCTTTCGACGCGATGTTGCTCTGTACCCTCGGCTGATTTGGAACACCGATCCCCTCGGTCTTTGCAATGCTCTGTTCGCAGAGGGCGATACAGCATCTTCGGAAATCTGCGGCTTTTATTAGAACTCCGATTACTGACCTTTGCGGCCGCATTCCGACCGTTGTAGTCGGCCATATATACCGTGCCGAACCCTCCCGTCCCAAGAATCTCTTCCGTCACCGCCACGTCTTCTTCGGGAATTTCGACCGCATCAAGTTTGCGTTGGCGCCGGAGGCGCCGGCCCTCCAACAGCGACGTCGCCGCCGAGTCCTGTTCCGATCGCTGTGGCGTCATGAACAAAATAGTGAAAAACAACTAACAGCGGTCAAAATGAGCACGTCGTCCGGTTTGAACGCGCATATCAATCAATTCGCGTGCGGCACATGCATGTTTATGCGTCGTCTCGAATGTGCTCCGACGTGTATGATTCCAAGAATCACCGCAACACAATACGCGGTGGCCTGATGCATGATCCACATATCTGGTGCAAGAGACCTCAACAGTGAAGTCGAACGCCCTGAGCGCGGCCGGGCATACCTCGGTACCTTGTCCTTGGATGAGTAAGCCCCCCCTCAAGGCATTCCCGATCAAATTTAATTCGTGCCCAATGTTCACCTGCAAGGCAAACTGGGGACGCCGACACAACGCACCAACGTTGCTGAAAAGTGATAAGTTTGTGTATGCCAGGTGCAAAAGCGTACTTAGATTTGTTTTGCGTTGGGTTATGGCACGTGGCATGCTGAAGTAGAGCAATGCGCCCCAATCACGCTGGGCTTCGCCGTCAAGATGTATATCAATATTCGTGCGAATTAGGTAGAGTATCGGCATGCAAGAGAGGCCTGAAAACTTGACCGACGAGGCAGAAACTATTTCCAAGTCTAAATGGGACAAACAATACACTTCAGGGATATACCCAGACAGACGTTTCCGGGCCTCACAAAGGTCGCCTGTGCTATTTCGTTCTGTTTTGCGTGAATAGTTCACCATGTACTGTGTAAGTAGCGGCAAATAACGCAGGCTACAACAGTGATCAGTGTGAGCTGCGGTGAAAAAAGAGACTGAGATCAGGCCTCACTTGTAAACGGCCAATAGCGGAGTCAATGACTGCCTCCGCCTCGGCTTGACGCCGTTTAAACAACGTCGACATCACGACCTGAGACAGTCGTCCTTTACTCTGGTAAGTTCTGACGATATCCACTAGATCACCGACGGAGTCGCGCACGTCCTCGATCAGGGCGAGATGCCCTGTGTCGATAGCATCTCTAACCTGCGGTAGATTTGAAAGTGAGGCACCAGGCAAACGACACATGCCCGGGCGGAGGGCGGACGTGAAGGGGAGTGATCATTTCGCATTCTGAGCGCAGTTGACACTCTACAAACGCGTACAACAACAACAGTGCATGCATGAACGGTCAGGGCCATTGGCGTACACTATCGAGTCCTGCTCACTCTACGGGCGTAGGTATATAATAAAAAAAAGTATGGTCGGGACGCTACCCCATGGTTCCAGGAGTGGAGCAGGTTGACAACGAAAAATACGCCATCATTCAAACCCCTCCTCAAGGGAAGTACCAATCGGCTCGACACCGTGCATCATAGCTACCTGCGCGACTGCAATCTCGGATCGCAAAACACTTGATGGCGTTAGTGACAGTTATTCGAAGAGGCAGAAAATATTGAATACCTGGTACCCTTTATTGGAGTAGCCACAGAGAAAAAAACGACAAGACACAAGTTAGTGGTTGATGAGCGGCAAGGGCAGACTAGAGCAAACGCGTCGTTACCCGGTCCACGCGCACAGATCCCCGTCGCCGGTTCCCCTACGCTTTATTGTTATTTCTGGGGCATTGCGTGTGTGATCAGCGAAACCTGACACGTCCATAGCAGAACGTTGACATTACGCCGTCCGTGATACGTCTGTGGAAAATTCGAGAAGAAGAAGCACACCATAAGAAAACGCCAAGCAATAAGATGGAAATCACTGTCACGGTGTGGTAGACGCACAAGCGTGGCACGGTGCAAACTCGCAACATGAACGGTGAAAAAATGTATGGAACCTTGCTGTCCCGTCCTCCGGGAGCATGGAGATCAGCCTGTTTGTGGAAAAACAGGACTCACACTGGTCTGAAATGTTTGCCCCGTGGGTTAAAAGTACTTGGCGCACTTTTCTGTCGTCTGGGCGCTTGGCTATTTGCTAGTTCAAGCCCTTGTCCCACGTCGATGTTGGGGATGTAACTAATTGACTTGTTTTTTTTTCAGTATGTCAACTCCACCGTACTGGCGTGAGACTCAGACTCAGACATACTTACCCTCGACCTACGTTCCATAAACGCATGAACCCCGAAAACTCGCCAATATTATCTTCGTTTCGTATTGAACATACGTTCGAAGGTCCACCGGTTTGCCTTGCGTTTCCCTTTCGTTCTGTGTGAAATTCGTTCGAGATCATGGTATCCGAGTCAAGGTCTGTTCCTCATTTTCGAACGGCGTGCGCACAACGTGTTCTTACAAACACAGCATTTCGGGAACCCGTATTTCAAATACGGGCACACTGTCGTACGCATGATACTTGACGCGCGACCACCCACCTCTTCGATCAAAGGCCTCGCGCGACGCAGATAATTCAAAACAGTGTAGCAACGCTTAACCATGGTATCAGCCACCCCAGTGAGTTCGGATCTGTCGGTCACCAAGTTCATAAGGATTAGTACCAATTTGGCCACCTCGTTGACACCGGGAATTGGGGACATCCCCACTAGCTCCTGTGCTGCTCCTATCACCGCTTGGGCAACCCCACAATCACGCACGCGAACACGGCGACCATGGGCTGGAACGTCTCCCCTTCCGCCTGACTCCGGCACGATATACTCGCCCCCAATACCACCGATTGGTGATGATCCCGCCAGATTCGTTGAAGAAGCTCCAGCTGACGACTGGTGTCGCTCGCGGCTCCCCTCTTCCCCAATCTTTGCAACCACTTGGCCAACTTCGTCCTTGCGCTGAGGCAACACTTTTGTCGGTTCCCCCACTTCGATGTCTGGCATTTTTGTTATTGTTCCGAACGGATCCAGCGTGTCACCCTTTTTTACCGGGTCCTCCTTCTTGACTAAGACCGACGAAGACACGTCCTTGAGTTGCGGCACGGCTGGACTGGGTACTGAGCCGAAATCCCCCTCGGCGCCTCTAAGCTTTCGAGCACGACAACTCCATGTCACCCCCACGATACCGATCAAGAAAAGCATGATGAACAATACAGCTAGGACCGTCGTGGTGTTCGCCCCCCCCCCCGTGACCTTCGACTGGGTGGGCACGGCTGTTGATGCGAGTGCAGGCGTCCGCGCTAATTTATTATCGTAGCCGGCCTGGGTTGGTGAAGACGTTGGTCTCGGAAGAGGTGAATCGGTGTTGGGCGTAGGTGGTGTCACCAATGGTGATGGCCTGGGTTGTTTGGTCGTTTCCACGAATGGTATGAGGACGAGCGATTCCGAAATGCTAGGCGCGGGAGTTTCCATCGGAACCTCAAGAAGTACAGCGCTTGCCGGGGTATGCGCGTCAAGCACGAAAGCAGCAAAATCGGAGTAGCCGGCGTTATCGCCAGCCCACGACCCCGTCGTTGATCCTGCCACGATGCTCTTGGTGTCCATCGCCCTGGAAGTTATCTGCCACCCGAAATCATCACCGGATGAACCATTCTGTCGGAGCGGAGTATACAGGCATCAACAACACACAGTTACAATGACAAGTTTGGACGCGTCTCGAGTATGTACACCCATATGAACCCACGGCGATCCGTTTCCTAAACACGCCTCTCTGTTTGAAACGGCGTCCCTATTTCACCTGCCAACTCCAGACGAACGTCCCGTTCTCATCCAGCTTGACAGCAGCGAAGTCAGCGTTGCCAAAGCTTTCGACATCCCATGCTCCACGCGTATACCCAGTAAGGACCACAGACCCGTCGTCGCCTGGGACTACGCCGTACAGCCGGTCTTCTTCCTCGGTTCCCCCCTGTGAGGGGAAAGGTCGTCGAAGGAACATAGACCGTCTCGGATCCAGTTGTGTGCATATGTGACCGAAAAAATGGAACAATATCCCTACTATATCCCTACTGAGCATATCCTGCCATTCTTTGCAGCTGGCCTTCTTTTGTTCGTGGGAGTCACAACCAGTCAAACTGAGCACAGGGCATTCCAACCTTGAGCGCAGAGCGCGTATCGGAAGGGTAATTATGTGGAGCACGTCCCATGTGCTTGTTGTTGGGTCTAGAGATTGTTTTGTTCGACAAGGTTGGTGTACGGTCGATCCAAAGTAGACCCTCGCCATGCCCAACATTCGCACAGCCACAGAGATGTTGAGCTCAGCTGCGAAGAATACAAAGCAGTCGCCCGTTCCTTCTATGCCTGCAACGGCCTGAGCGGTGCTCCAATTGCGTCACTGGGAGCATACTGTTTTAGCTTTGTTTCAAAAACATAGTTGTTCCGATTCCCAGTCTCTACACGTACATGTATCAACACATTAGTCGAGGTCGGAATATATAAGATGTCCAGTGGTTCAACACATAGGTTGCTTACCTTGTCAAAATCTGTTGTGGCGTGCCCAAAGTGGAGGCCTCGTGTTCTTCGCTAGATGTCTATGAGTGCAGTTTGTTTGGCATTGTTCTCGTTTCCTTGTCACCATGTGGTTGCTATGCTACTGCTGCTGCTGCTGCTGTTTGTGGTTGAAAATAACCGAACCCGTCTTACGATCGAGGTAGCACAATAAAGCTCAAATATTTCTGAATGACGGGCCTCCTTAACCCAAGCTCGTCGGAATGCCATTCCTGTTACGAAGAAGGATGTTTTAGTATACTTGGGCCATTAAATTATTCTTCGGGATGCAATCTGATTTTTGCTGAAATCAGTATTCCGGTGAGGCATGGAGCTCCTCAAGCGAGGAGTCTCAGACAATTCAGGGTGAACCTCCATCGTAGAATGCCCTAACAATAGCGCATCGTGCTGTATCATGGCGTATCATCCGAGCCGTCATCCTGTAGCGGTGCGGACGTCAAAGTTATCATATCAGAAGTGGCGAACTTGCTGGTATTGACTGAACGCAATAGGTAGCAAAGGCACCTCGAACAGGGCGCAAAATAGGAGACCACAGCGAGCTAACCCCATGAGAGCGATATCTGATGTCGATATTCGAAACCTTTTTATTGGATGTTGGCGTACTTCGTAGTCAACTGCTGTGTGTAGTACATTTTTGTTTCTGTTTGATCAACAGCTTGCACCGAGTGTAAACATGTGAGATAGAGGGCGGCATTTTATCCTTGCTCAATGCAGTGTTTGCTTTATCTTCGCTCAAACACGATACGTACTAGACGTGCCGCGTGGCAGAACTGTCGTAGCTACGGCCTCAACACGCCTGCATTATCTGTCGCTCCGGACATGCGCGCAGCCAAGCCGAGCGTCCAAACCACGCGCGACGCTTGATGCGGAGTCCGTCCGACCATCGATGTATGCCCTACTTTGGGTTTTACGGTAGTTCGTATAATTTATTGCCTACTTCCACCTGGGCATCGGCTGTTAAGCTTGAGATACCTTCGAAGACGGTCGATTGTTAACGTATCTCGGATATGAAACAGATACTCCCGCATATGAATATTTCGCTGACATACCGGGCGTCTCCATCCTTTAGGCGTACCAGGTAATCATGCTCGAAACGTCGTAAACGACGTGGCGAGAAACTGGCCGACGTACCCCTTTTTTCCCATTGCGCACAATAACGAAAGACAAGACAAAACAAGTGGGCTCCACGCTTCTTAACCTAGGGCGCAGTCACCTCAGGGCAAACGAGCACCGGCATTATCATTTTTCGGCACATTTTTTTACCTGCCACCTCCACACTTCTTCGCCGTCGGCATCAAGCTTGCACACGGCGAAGTCGAGATCCCCCGCATTCTTGCCGCTCCAGTCACCGTTTGTGTTGCCTGCCAGGAATATTGACCCGTCGCTCCCGACTGCTGAGCCCCTTACAAGATCATCCACCAGCGTCCCATCCTACCGAATACACGAAGAACAACGCATGAAAGGCATGTTAGCATGTCTGTATTGTTGCCATCAACATGCGTATATAGATGGCAAGCACAACGCAGCGTATGAAGGCGAGTACCCCTTGGAGTAGGAGCAACGTCTTTTATCTTGACGATTGCGGTTTTACGGAGGAAGGGACTTCTGTTTCTCCGATTATCATCACATTTGTTGTATATTTCGTCCGACTCCCTGAATTACTGTCACTCTCTCGAGTCGTTTGTCCAATCAAATAAAACATGAGTGGGTATAGACGTTAATCGCAACATCCGTTCACGCCGTCAACAAAAGCGTATTTGCCATCATTATGCGATTCTGGTATCCATTTCTGAGCTTCCGTCGATGGCGTCTATCGTTTCGGCACAGGGAGAAGACACTGTACTCCGAGCGCGATGTCGGCCAATTCATTGTCACGACGCTGGTGCTGCATGACGATATTGACTGGACAGCGTACCACATAATGCGGCCAAACGCTGCTGTGCGAAGCAATGCTGTACGCTTGAGGCTGATTGTGCAACTGCGGTGTAGTACTGAGAATTTGTATTCGGGACATGTACGAACAGTAGCTTTGTAAAACTCATTGTTGAATTCAACGTTGAACGTTCCGGGACTAAAGTTTCGGACACCTGATATAAAGCCTGGACCTCTGAGGCGCACGACAGTACGCAACCAATGTGCTTCGTGTCATTATCACTGGATCTCTGGGCCTCAAAAAGGTTGATGTTCAACCGGTATATGCGCGGTCTAGAACGACCAGATACCTCCAGCCACAACTATCCCGCCGTTTTTAGTCGCGCAGGCTGTACCGTACGCATACGAACTTGCATATTATCTGGTGAAACCCGACTTTTAAAAAAACTTTATTAATACGAGCACTAGGTACAGTTATGAACAACGTGTCTACAATACGATACCTGACACTAGCTCGGGGCGTGAATGTGGTACATTGGACTCCATCGCAGTAGAGCGACAAACGTTTTTGATATACTTGTTCTACGTGATTGAGGTAGCACATTTTCGCTATTTATTATTCTAAATGAAGAGGCTCCTTAGCCCAATATCGTCGGAAGGCCAACCATGTTTCGAAAAATGACACTTTTAGGTACTTGGGCAATGGGAATATTTATCGGGATGCCAATTGATCTTTGCCAAAGTAAGTTTTCGGATAAGGTGTGGAGCTCCTCAAGTGAGGAACCTCAGAAAAAATCAGGGTGAACCTCTATCGCAGAACGCCTCTAAGGGAGACAGGCGCAGGCTATCCATACTAGGCCGGACGCGAAATGACCTGACAATCGCCGGAACGTGCGTCAGTCCCGCGAACAAACAGGGACCTCCAAAGTTCGTTTACTTTCAAGGAAACTAGATCTGTTCACCTCGTGGACAGCTAGGATACCAGGCGCCGTTTCAGACATTTCCACGCCCACCTCGCGTGTAATCTTATCGAGCTCACCCCTATTGATGCATCACGTGTTCCCCTAGAACATCGTACGCTTCAGTAAGAAGAACTACACACGTTCGCTGCACTTTTGAATCATGTTCGCGTACGTTTGTGGGCACGAAGTTGGGTTTTGATGGCGGAAATGGCTTCTAGACGGACTATGGATCACCCAAATTTGGTAAGAATGGATAAACCGTCCCAACAAAAGCACAAAACCGTCGACGTCTCGAACCTTTAAGCCACAAGTCAACGTCTCGAACCTTCAAGACACAAATCGTCGATATTACCAAGCCTATGCGCAGTAAAGCACGTGTCGGATCTCATCTGCAGCACCTCGGGTACAGTATGCTTTCAGTTGTTATGCTCTCGACCGCAAAGGCCTTCTACGTGACCAAATGAGTTTTCAGGTTCATGCGGAAAACTCGGATGCCAGACCAGAGACGCAATAACATCACCGTTAGTGTGCGAGAAAGCTTACAAAATGAATTTCAGGATAAAAACAATGACAGTTGCATTTTGACCAGGTTCCAACATAACATTGGGTAAACAAAACCTACCTGGTAGTATGATAGATAGAAACAGGTCGTCATACCTGCCCATCGGCTGTGCATGAGATACACGACAACATCAGTTCTGTTATATTTTTCTCTTGAGTATAGGGTATGGGTTACCGAAGCAAATATTTCCAGGTATGCCTCGATGTGCCTCGTTGATTACTATGGAATCAACGCGGGGGTGGCAGCCCTGAGTGAGATCTTCCGATTGGTCGCCGCGGAAATATTCCAATGACTCCGAGCATTGCACAAGGTTTAAGGCTAACCTATTCAACAGCAAAACTGGATGCCACGGAGAGCGTAAACATTCCGCAGTCTCGTCGATCGACAACAAACCGTGACCATTGGAGATGGACAGCGTTTCGCCTTCAGACAAGAAAGTTATTTACAACGTAATGCACTTGATTAAAATAAACCAAGCAGGAGAAGGTACTTTCGCCATCATGTTTGCCTCTACCATTTTTATGTATGTATGTTGTAGTTTGCCTCTACAATATCTCTGCATGTTGTGAGTGCCTTATCAGCGATCTACTATTCAGGGTACATACCTGAAACCGGCGAAACTCAATGTATCGAATAGCTCTGATGTCGTCCGTGGTTCGTCGAAACAACGTGCAAAAGGAAAAACTGCAAGCTAGAACTAGGCGCGGTCAATGCATAATTCACCGTCCGGACGTTGACGTGCGTAGCACAACTTGTAGGAGGACACACACCAACTGACCTGCCATCTCCACACTTCTCGTCCGTCATTGTCAAGCTTTACAGCAGCGAAATCGATAGTCCCAATGTTGCGACCGCTCCAGTGTCCGCGTGTCCCACCGGCTAAGACAACGGAGCCATCGCCCCCCATGCTTGCCGCCTCCAAGAGATCATATTCTTGGGTTCCATTCTGTCACAAGGGAAGAGCGGACAGGTGAAACGAAAAAACGTCCAACGTTTAAAGGCCCATCTTAACGGGGAACTCCAGTTGGAAATACAACTTTAATTTCAACGAATTTCAATTTGATTTCGAAAACAACACGTGCCTGGCTCCTTT
>JBBMHQ010085485.1:0-11189 GCA_037834295.1 Postelsia palmaeformis | reverse complement strand
GTGTGCGTGCACAGAGCCCGCCGGGACTGGAATTGGTGACGTGTGCGTCGAGCGCGGTGGTAAAACGTGGACCAAAATAACGTTGAATCACACACAAACCCACACACACATGCGCACGAACAGAAAACTCAAATCAAGGCACCCTACCCCCTACCCTCGTACGATCTGTTATCAAGAGCCTTTTTTCCCTTGGTCTACGACCAAGTAAAAAAAGACTCGCTTCGCTCGCTCGCCTTATTCTAACTCTATACCTGGTACATATATACGTGTACTTCGAAGTACAACTCTACACCCAGCACATACTGGTATATTTATTAGCACTGTGACGCTGTTGTTCTCGGTCGCTGCTTCACCATAAAGCGGCCTGCGACGCAAGTACTTGGACGTTCCTTCGCCGTCGACTGAAGACACGACCATTACCTTGAGCGTGGGAGTTATCGAGTGCCCGGCACTGGATCGCGACACGAATGCGTTGCGATTGCAAGAAGAAAATATTGTCGTCGAGGGTGGCACTCTCACCATAAAAAGCGACAACACTGTGTAGTGAGACTACGCGTGATGATGTTGTGTTGTATACTGCTGTTGTTTGCCATCAACAAAGTGCAGACAGGCGAATCCTGAAGCATTGTATTGTTTCCTCGGGATATCACATTTCTCTCCAGAGATATTGAGACCGAGTCCTGTGCTGTGATCAGTGACTAGAATAGAGCGACGGGTAAATGCAATACGAGACCAACAACGGCAACAGCAACCACCAACTATATTACGATCATCATACTTGTAATGGCCGTGTGTGTGGAAACTTACTCGAAAATTCCAGTTTTTGTGTCAAATGTCATCCTTACGCATAGCAGCAGGTTCGTCGAATAATTTCATGGCGGCTGTAGACAAACAACACGGTCTAAAGGTGAGAGTTCACATATACTTCGTATACTGTAGATTTAGGCTCTACATACACGTCCCCGGTGGCTTGGTACGTGGTCCGCGTGCCTATCAAGGTCAATTTCGTGCGTTCAAGCCTCACCGAGTGCATGCCTCGTACTGTAGTAGGGGTTTTTCCTTGCATGAAACAAATTGATCAGCGGTAAGCGCGAGAGCGTGAGTTAGCTGCATTCGACGAAAATCGACGAGCAGTGAGAATGTTGAACCCTATGCACGACCAAAAAGAAAGGCACGTACCGTGGGGGAGAAGGGTAGACACCTGTGACCACGCCTTGTCCAGAAGATCGTCGAGGGTAACACCTCCTACGAGTTAGGCTGGAAAGCGAAAGTGATGGGGAAAAAAAGACACGCACACACAGCAAGCAGTAGTAGTGGTAAAGGGCGCTTGCTACGTAGCGATAATGGCAACTGAGTATCCGGTGCGGGTTGTGTGCAGATCGAAAGAGAGGATGTGAGGGCAATGTTACTATTCGTTGTAGCTCATGTCTGCTGTTGTTTACGTATAGTGTATTTACCCAATCTTCCACAATTATCGACGCAGCAAGCCATTGCGAGTACGGACCACACAAAGGGCGTATGTTCGCCTCATTGGTGTACGATTGCAGTTTGAAGTAGTACATATATGTTTGGTCGACAACGAATCGTGATGATACCCGAAAGATAAGCGCTCGGATTGCTGTCAGGCGAGTCCGGTTTGCAAACTTCAGCTCAGCAGAAATATTTTACGTACCAGGTATATGCTTCGCTATTTTTCCAAGATTGTTTGGCCCTATCCACTCAAGTCCCCCGAAATAGATCACGGGTATATTATACATCTCGCTTACATGCAGTCTATCATGTATACGCTTCAATAGTACTCGATGCTGCAGAGCACTGAGTATAGACGACTATAGTACTGATCAGCGACTGGATAGGCTACTGGCTACTGCAGTATAACGACGTACCAGGTAGCTATCATGAACAGACCATGTTCTAAAAGCTCTTCCATAGGAGCTTTTAATTCTACTCAAGCTCAGCAGTAATAAGCATAATAAAGTAGATGGAGTGCAACATACGGTGTATTACGTACTTGGAGATGTAGCATGTGGTGTGCTTGAGAAACACGCATATTATGAACAAGTCCCGCACTGTCACTTACTTGCGCTTTATTAGCCCAGCTTTCTCGTATTGTCGGCTTCATGAGCTGGGCGAGATGAGGCCACTCGAAATAAGGCGCACTCGTCTTTTGCCTCGTGCCCTGTTTTCCCTTCTATCAGATACCGTCCGGGTCTGACGTCGTTTCTTTCTCGCGTTTTTAAATCCCGGCTCGGCCTTTCCATGCTCCCAGGGCGGTACCATAACACTAGCCTACCTCAATGAGTGTTATACGCAGAAATAATTAGCATTGTAGGAGAAATCGGTTCCACGAAGTAGACGATATCAGAAATACGGCTCCTCAAACGCCACTCGCACGATTCTGCTCTGCGAGGTTACGAAATCTCAGGAAGAATGCTGGAAAGCAAACAACACTGATAAGGCTCACCCAGGATACAGCTGCTATCAATACCCTGGCACGAAACTTTTGCATGACGTACCATAGAAAGAGGATACGATCATTCGTTTTATACATCGGGAAATAATGTGAGCTGCCACTATTGTTGGAAGCCGAAAAGGAATATATCAACAATAGCTGCTGTCTACAGCTGCCCCCGAAAGGTCTATTTTATTTCATCTTTAAATTTGTAAGCATCGTACGACAGCTCCCCACGTTTAATTTGCTAGCCACAGCCGGTCCTTGGTATGTGTTTGGTTCCCTCGGCCCACACCCTAAGGGGAAACTTGCAACAGCTACTGCCGGTATTTCGTTTGTAACCGGATAACGTGCAGCGTGAGTGTCAAGAACAACAAATGACAAAACCGTAAAAAGCGAATGTTGTCACGATGGAGAGCAAATTTATGACCATCGCATATTTGCGGGTGCAAACGCCTAAACCCCCTAAGCTACATTACGAGTGCCACCACTCCTTTCATACGCCAACTACGACTACATCCCTACTCCCCAAACATCCCCAGAGAAGCACCGAGCGAAAACCCGAAGTGTTCGGGTGTCCCGGTTGGTGACCGGTTTGGGATATTTGGAACACCTCGATCACAATGATCAGCAAGCTAATTTCGAAATGCCCTGTCCCCCGGTTTATCGACGTAGTCTCCGAAGCTAATTCTGGGGGTGCTCTCGTGTTCGGCATGCCTGAAACCCTATTCTGGCCTATTAATGTGAGCCGTGGCGTATTCAACAGTCGCAAGATATACTAATTATGGTCATACTCCTAGATGAAGAGCTGTAAATTTGCATAGACAGCTGGTCAAAAGGCAACGAGTGCTGTGTGTATACGCCGATCGCTGAATGGTTGCTGTGAACACGATACCTCACTGGAAGCTGCTGCTTGTCTCGTTCGGCAAAAACATGTGCTTCCAACGTGAAAAAAACAATAAATACACGGTGATAGCAAGATTGTGTTTTTATTTTTTTTAGCACAGCGAAATCGTACACCACAAAACCGTATCACGGGCCAGTATCATGTTGGTTCACCACTCGACGCCGTCGTACACCCTCGGACGCGTGATGATACAGTAGAGGTGCATCGTTTGTTTTAGGGACTCCTCGCGTCAGCAAATATCAAATGGCATCCCGAGGAGCAATCCCATGGCCCTATCACACGAACAAAATAGGTTTCGAAACAAGACTGGCATTCCGGCAATTTGGGGTTAAGGAGCCCCGTCATCCAACACATATTCTAGCGGAAATGTTATACCTCTATCGTAGCATAAGTCCTCGCACACGGCAGGAATTGTCTCACAATGCCAGATTCAACACGAAGGCTTACCGTTCCTTTTCGTCGACCACCGTTTCGTTCCGTTGTGTCGTGATATGATGTTTCATCGGTCTAGGAGTCCCGCCATGACTGTGCTAGGGGCACACTGCTCGATGTAAACAACGGCGCCAGCCTTATGCTCAACGGAGAGGTCATAATCCGGCAGATCGAAAACGTGACCAGATTGCCTCGGAACAAGAGGAGCATGAAGTGAGCAAATTCAGCAAGCTACCCCGCACGCAGTCGCTTGCCCCGTGCGAAGTCGATGCAGTAGTCCAGACGTACATTGTGGACCTTAGACGTTGGCGAGAAAACAAGTTGTTTGCGAACAGCGCTGCCGAATCGGGGAGATTATCTCACTGAAAGCGTTCGGTTGCTATTCGACAACTTTGATGCAAATAGTAGTACAGACGGCAGAGTAGTGCTTTCGTTTATCAGGCAATTTTTCCACCAATCATATTGTGCAGGAGCGTGAGCCCCCAAAGCCCTCTCTAAACTGGCATCGCCTCGTTGGTAGCAGAGGGGTTGAAGTATGTTGTCAGAAAACTTCCTTCGAGCACGAAACTAACTGCGAGTAGAGTCGTATAGTTTTCCAGCATTTCAGTTGTTAGAAAATCAACGCGGCTGATGAACGAGTCACCGAGCGGCGGAAAATATTTAAGCACCATCGGTGGACACGTGATTGGTGAATATAGCGTCTAAAGAGCAGAAGGCTTGATCTCAAATGTCTTTCTATGGGTGGTGTTTAAAAAATATCCGGCGCGACCGGGGCCTATTCATGAGTTTCCACTCGCTAGCAGGGGCTTCCTCGCCGGAAATACCCCTTCGTTTGCCCCATTGAGGACGAACAGCTTCAAAGAGCCAAATCTCTGTCCCCCCACCTAGGCCCTCAGGGCAGGTTCGGGCAGTCGCTTTGCCTTATCGCACTTTATCCTGGCGCTTGGCACTGCAACACGTACGGCCAAACTCTGCGGGGGGAGGGATCTAGAAAGGTTCGCCAGTCCATCCATACGCTTCGTCGGCACACAATCGGGCAAGCAGGCAGACAGACAGACATGTAAGCAGTGCTGCCATGTGTGGTACCGTGCTCCGGGAACGTTGCGAAATGAACATCCTTCCATGCGTGGGATCGGCCGACGCGCAGCAAAGCCCATCAGCCCTGTGCAATTCTGGCAGCTGGTACCACGGTGAACACATATATCGGCCGAGCATACATTTGCACGCATAATAGCCGTTTCGCCGGTCGGTGCGCAACGTGCACCCCTACCATTGGCTCCGAAGATATCACAAAAGTGTGGATACGCTTGTGTCCTGTGCCTCTGGTGACTGCGGCTCGCTTACAAGCGCTCACCAGTTCTATTTCCGACGTGAACCACTGCGTGATGACCTCTCTATTGCCGACGTGGACCACTGTGTGATGATCTACGTACCCATCCGTTCGGCAGGCTTAAAAATATATCCCTCATCGAGAATGGCATCAGCGCGATCCCGAAAAACACTGGCACGCGAAAGTAAGAAAGGGCGCCACGATTAGATAATTATGCGTCAGTCTGTGGCATCAAATTGTTGGACCATCAGGCGCACGGCCCTCGAGGCGCCCATAGAGGGTTTGTTTGATCGCTTTCTTTCTGTGCGAGATAATCACGTATGGGTATGTCTTTGCACTGCGTTTCGTGCCAGCGAGAAAAACCTATTCTCATAAATTTGGTGCTCTTGGTATTAATACAGAGTTCGTGACGCTCCTTCAACTGGAGCATGCCCACAGTTGCCCCCGCAGACCTGGTTTAATCCAGTATATGCTCTTCAAAAAGCGTAGGGCGGCTCCGTCTACTCGATACACAGGAGTAAGTCGGTAACTACAGGATGGAAGACCGTTGCTGCACCATGCGCTGGGCTTGTTTCGCATTCATACATAGGATCGATTTGCCGAAAGTATTTTTTTACTACCGACCTTGCTCGGGATCGCGTCTTTGACCGGGCAGGTTCGGTGGTAATACGACAATCCGAAAAAATGACGGTGTCGGTATCGAGACCTACGCCGGTGGAATTATGAGGCCAGTGTCGCCGAAAGTGTTCTCAAGTTGTCCTTCTTATTGTACTTAAGATAGCTGAATGGCACGGGTGCATTCACTGAGCGTTTGCCATCGTTGCCGTTCCTTGCCAGTTAGCCCAACCCGCGATGGTACACAAACACGTGTGACGGGTCTTGACGTTGTCAAGTTCGATGCGAGCGCAGCTTTCAAGCGTAACGGAGATCGATTGGGAGGCTTTAAAGGCTGCGACGTCCTTAACAACCCCAACTCCAAAGTAAGTTGAGGAGTTGTTACCGCCCTTGGGAAATTAGCCTGTTGGACTTCCTCGTTGCTTGCTCCTCTTCGTCTGCTCTATGCGTCCACGAGGTTGTAGTTCTGGGCGCTTCGTGCTTCGTGGCACATGCCATAACTTACCAGGTATTTGTTTTGATCTGATTTGCCAGATTTCTCATCAGCACGTTTCAACCACTCTATAACTATTTCGCTGCAGATGACTCAGTATACCAAATGCCAGAGTGCACCAAAGGTACTGGTTGAGTGCCAACGTACAGGTGCCATTTTTCCCCTTGTCGCCATGTCTTTGCATAGTAAAAGGTCCAGCTGTGCTTTCGGGAGCGGGACCACATCTATCTATCGTGTTCTACCAGAAAAAGATCCGAGATCCACCTTTGTCCGACATAATAGCCCTTATGCGATCGCCATTTTCCCGTCCAACCTCATGCATCTTAAGCCATCCTACCCGGTACCATTTCAAGTTATGAGCCAGGTGAAAAAATATACATACTCGTGCGACGATGTATTAACACCTCGGACATCGTCGGATAGCACTTATCTACGCTATGAGGCCTAATGCAGTGGCTTGGGCACGTCCGAACATAGTGTCAGCACTTGGAGGAGCAATGCCGTAACGTGGTGACAGAAGTAAATGCCTATCGACACACTGTACAACGCAACAATGTTATGCTTCTGTTCGACCTCGGCGGCTCCGGTACGCTAACATTGTGTTTCGTCGTGATCGGTACGTGTACTACTAAGAGCATTGTCATACTATAGTATGCCAGGCTTTGTCCAGACTCGAAAAAAGTAGGATGAACAGATCTCAATCCGCCGATTCGCGAACTTGTTAACCTAGTACTATTTTGTTGGAGGCTCTAGGCTTGACACCCAAGGTTCAGGGTGATGGTAGGTATAGATCCTAGTTTGGCGGTAATGGCGATGATCATGGCCTCCATAACTCTCACAGTTTACTGGGCAAACGTTTTCCGACCCCCCCCCTGCTTCCTTAGGGTCGTATAGCGTAACGCTTGGTGTAAGTTGGGTAAGTCACCTCTGGAGATGGTCGCGATGTAGGTCTATGCTTGGATGTTACTTAACCCCTTTAGAACCGCAGTCCCGCTTTGGGGACGATTGGGGACAAATCACTTGGAATTAGACTGGTCTGTCCCCAAAACGGGACTGGGGTTCTGAAAGGATTAAGTGCCGAGGCGTGTGTAACACTATTTGGGATGTTACTCGTACAAGGTATCTGACTGTAAACTTACGTTGCCACGTTATCATACATGTCAACTGGACGTAACACTACGTTACGACGTGAAGGTTGGACGTGCCATAGCTGCAACATGTATTGCTGGTGGGAGTCGCGAACTAACAACATGTTCGATATATCCTGGATTTCAATAGACCCCCTCGCACGCGGGAACCCCTACAGTAATAACCCCGGGAAGGGGAGGATAATATGGCACCCCCAGTAAGGAACCCCTGCATATTTTTTGTACCTCAAAAGGGGGGATCCCTGCACAAAGCGCCTCAATTTTTTGCAGGGACTCCACCTGTGCGTTATCCATATATTTCACCAGTACGTTGTTCATCTGTAACCCGTTCCAACTATTTTTCATACTCGCATGTACGAGCTAACACTTGAAGTAACATGCTGTTGGTGTTGATCGGGGATTTACGTTTTCTGCACTTATGTTGCCACGTAATTTGCATGCCAGGTAACACATTAACACAGTGTTTGTGTTTCATCCATCGTGTACGGTTTTTGCCTACTGGAGTATTCTGTCGCCATGTACGGTAATATTGCGTTAAGCAAACGCCCGCCAATATCGTAACGTTCAACTGCAACACTACGTAGCATGATACCGAAATACATAAAGCCAGGAGACTTAACTTAAAGCCAGTAAAATTAGTACATCCAAAAATAAAACCGCTGAACCGTAACATTGATATGAAACGTCAAGTATAGCGTTATCCGAGGTGCTAACATATTCACAAATTACACCCGCAGCAGCTCGATTGGAGGAAATCCATTGAACTCACCGCCATCTCGCTCCCCCACTGGGAACAGTGTGCTCACCGCGCGGGCCTATAGTACTCATCTTCGAATTTAGAACCCTGCCGTCTGTTACACGTTAACATGGGACACGTGTATACCGTGCACAGCTTCCGAGGCTTAGCGGCGTTCAGCAACGCCAACTGCAGGGGCTCCGAAGGCACGTCGCTGTACAACGCCGAAACCATGACGTGAGCCGAGGTCCTTGTGCGTGTTGCCTGTGTTATTGCTATACCATTCGACCATGGTGTAGTAGAGAAGAGGGGTCGTTTTGTCTGACTCCGTATTGGGTGCGATACACTGTCTTGAATGGTAAATTACAGCAACGACTCGGCTGGAAGAACCATTCGAGCGTCTTCAATGGTTTCAACAAAACGTCAGCGCTGCCCCTCACCCGATTCCGTCGGCCTATTCATAGTGGTTCGAACGTTTCGCGTGGTACGGCGCTTGCACGTATTGGTAATTCGATTTGCGCAACAACCTCCCAGTTCAAGTGGTGGCTATTATCAAGCAAACGTTCCATTCCATGACCCGCCAGGGGACCCCTGTAACTCTGCTGCTCCTCACCCGCAGCTTCTACGAGGAGTCGCGCTACAGTGGTATCATCGCCCGTCGAAACGGTGGCGCTGTCCTTAAAGAACTGGGATCATTGACGTGAGTGCAGCCCGTTTCAATTAATGAGAACGCCGCGCTATAGTTTTACACAACACGCATGTTTCCTGCCTTGGAAGTATCCACAGTCAAGACCACAGTGTCTCGATGTTATGCTGCTGTCGCCCATGAACGTGGCACGGCTCTCGAAGAATCTTGCATCCTTACGCCAACGCGCGGAGCACTGCGCAGCAGTGCGCTGCCGACAACCGCGGTGGTGATCCACACAAACACCACTCCGGGGCTCTAATGCTCGGCAACATACCCATCCATGCCGCACAAGGATGCCACGAGTATTCATCCGACCCCCGGGACATGTATACCTCACCTTGATTGGTGTATTGTTTTCCGTAGATTAGTTGTTATTCCCCTTCACGCGTGACACGCCAACAATGTTCGGGGGGGTTTTGTACTCACTAGGTTCCGCGGCGATGTGCAGTTCAACAACAATGATGCGAGCCTAGACGGCGGTGGGCTCGCTGTTGAGGGTGGAGACGTCACGTGAGTGCTGTGAAGCCTGTATTGGACAACGACGACTTATTTTCAACTATTAATAGAACTTGGATGAGGCCACTCTCTATAGCTCGCCCAAGACCGTTTTCGAGAACATACCAAAATGCCATGCCCCCCGGCTATTAATAGTGATCAAGTGAATACTGAACCAAAGTATGCATTTCATCCAAATATCTAGGTCGGCTGTTCAGCTGAGGAGCGCCGCCAGCAATATATGCCTGGCCGTAAACGTGCTACGACCGCTATAGCAACACGGCGCTATAGTTGATTACAAATAACGTTACTCTGGATGCAAGAGCGTAATACCGTCGATTGCAGGCGGGGCAGTTGCGTTGACCGCTCGCCGGCAGGTCGGTAGGGAGCGTGACATGTTTTTATTGTCTGCCGAATATCGCGTTGAATCATCCATGGTCATAACATGATTTTGTTTTGCCTCTGCATGTGGGGTCATGGTATTGGAGGGGGGGATGCAAATGTCCAAGCCGTGTGAATGACATGAATTTTGGTGAAGTGCGCAAATTTGATTCACTCACCACCCCCCCTGGCCTTGTTCAAGAAGACGTAGACGCATAGCTTCTACAAGCCATTATAACTGGCAGCAAATGTCGCGCACACGTAAATAACAGTAGGACGTTGTTGACATACCAGGTATAAGTTTACCGCAACTTGCACCGCGGGTTCAAGCACTTGGTCTTCGCCTAAACATTCAGTTGAACTTCGAAAGCATGTCACATCCCCACCCGATACCACTGGTTGGCCTGCTGCTTCGACGTGTTGCTCCGGCGTGATAGGTTCCAGAAGGCGGGGACTTTCAGCGGGAGTATCGCCGAGTCTGGTGGCGCCTTTACTATTCTGGTCAGGATGAATCTCAATTCGTGGGTATTTCACTTCGGAAGTAATGGTATTGACTTTTCTTCCAAGGCGGACGAGTCAAAGGAAGAGGTGCCGCTATGCGGTGGCTTGCTGCGTTGAAGCTCCGCCGTGGAGCCTAAATTGTACCATGTTTGTGCGTGTCGTATTGCAAGTGGAACTGGGAGTTATGTGAGTTGCCGTTGGACGAACGGATGTGCTGCAAATGAATGTGCTAATTTTCAACTATTACTGAAGAGCATATTAAATAGGACCTAGGATAAACACAAAAGCCTATATATTTCGTTATTTTTGCTATTAATATTTGGTCCTATTTACTATGGCCCCCTGTAATAGCGGATTATGGTTTGGTTGCAGTCAGCAATTCCAGCGGGAACGTTGGCCACAGCTCAATGGGACGGGGCTACTTGCGCACCCTCCTCTTGTTGCTAACTTTCTTAGCACTCCACGGACCTCAACTAATGTTACTCCATTCCTTAGATTTTTTTTTAGGCTTCCTGTCGCCACGAAATCCATACAACGATTGGATTCTGAAGTGGGGATCTGACGAGGAGATCCGACGCAGAGCTCTGAAGCGGATGTTTGAGGCAACTTATGAGGACAACGGGATCTGTCACAACAATTCATAGTAGGACTAGCACGATTTCCGTCACCAGCCAGCCCCTACCCGAAAACAACGCCATGCCAAACATAACGAGCGCATATAAGTGCGCAGCACCGACTCACAGACGAGCATCGCGGCAGCACTGAAACATCTACACAGCCATATAGAGCCCAGCAGCAACAGAAATAGCATCATCAGCACATCCACGTATGTTGGGCTCCACGAGAGGTAAGCGCCCCTGCCTCCCACTGGATTGCGAAGCGACATCGTATCTTTACTTTGACAGCTGTATTTACAGCCAAGACACCGTCGTTTCACTGCATGTGCACCACCGTCAGCGTAGTTGGAGCTGCCTAACACCAGTTTCGCGCTAGCCTACAAAGACTGGCATC
>JBBMHQ010085474.1:0-11190 GCA_037834295.1 Postelsia palmaeformis | reverse complement strand
GGGAAAAGGAAGGGGGAAAGAAAAAAGTGGGTACGCCCCCCCCCCCCCCCCACCCCCCAACCACATACCAAATCACGACGAATACTTCCCAAAGTCCTCGTCCAACCCTCCCCTCCACACATGAGATACAGGAGCATAAAAAGGCAAAAAAAAACAAACCCGCTAATGTTGGTGGGCAACCACTCGTCATGACTGCGCCATGGTTGTTGATGCAACACTACCTCACACACACGCGCACATACCTTGGTGTTCCCGGTGGGGCTTTCCTGGGCGTAAGGCTCGGCAGCTTATCCTTAAACACGCTCTCGAACAGACTCGGGGGTGGAGGAGGCGTCGCCCTGTCCACCTCCTCCTCCTCTCCAGCCCCGCCGGCCCCAGTCCCACCCCCGACCCCGGCTGCAGCTCCGGCGCCGCCTCCCCCCACTGCCCACGACGCTTGCCTCGCCCCTTGCAGCCCTCTCAAGCCGGGGCCTCTCTGCCCCGCCTTACCGCGTCGATCATTCGACATCCCGCCGCCGCCGCCAGCTCCTCCAGAGGCCGGCGAGCTCAGCCTCCGATGGAGCGGGGGAGGACTGCTCCGATAACTTCCGAGCCCACCGCCGCCCCCGCCGCTGTTTCCACCGCCACCCCCACCCCCACCCCTACCCCCGCCCCCGCCTCCTCCGTTTCCGCCAGAGCCCGAACGAGACAGACCTGGTGACCTCAGAGGAGTGCGTCGGCCCCGCAAATTTCCGCCACTGTTGCCACTACCGTTACTGCTTCCACCGCCGCCGCCGCCGCTGCTGCTCCGTGGCGTGGAGAGACCAGCGCCCTGCGTTCTGCCGCTGCTGCTGCTTCTACTGTTGCCGCTGCTGCTGCTTCTACTGTTGCCGGCGCTAATTTGCCTCTCCCCCCGAGAAGACAAGGAGAAGGAGGCGGGGGAGTGGGGGGGTGGAAGGGTGGAAGAAAACGAGGAAGACAAGGAGGGAGGAACTGCCAAGGCGCCGACAGCGGCGGCGGCATCGTCGCTATCGGTTTCGTCGGCATCATTGGCGTTCCCTTCACCCGGTCCTGCTTCCCCACCATCAGTCTCCCGGCGTCGCCGCGGCTTGTTAGGGGACGGGGTAAGGACACCCTCAACAAAACCTCCACCTTGAGTACTGCCACCATCCCCGCCACCGTCACCGCCACCGTTACCGCCACCGCCACCGGTACCTTCACCGTGACCGCTATTATTACCGCTGCTGTTACCGCCAGCACCGCCAGGGCTAAGCCTGATAGACTCGAGAGCACCGACAATCCCAAAGCTATCAGCGTCGATTTCGGAAGAGAGTCCCGAACCACCACCGCCGCCTCCGTCAGGGGCGCCGGGGATGATCCCGACGCCATCGGCGAAAGCAAAAGAAAACCCCTCCTCCGGATCGAGGTGAACGTCGGGGTGGCCGAAAGAGTTGGCCGAGCGAAGCCTCCCTTTGAGGGTGGAGGGCTGTCTGTCAAGCGTGTCCCATCTAGCTTTCCGTCCACCCCGTTGTCGTCCCCATCGGTCCTGGAAGGGAGGGAGGGGGTTGCAGAAAAAGGGAGAGAGGGATGGCGGGGGAGGTATAGGGTGTGGGATGGGAGGGAGGGAGGGAGGGAGGGAGGGAGGGAGGGATGGAGGTGAACAAGGAAAATATGAAAGCGTTTTTGCGGCTGCCCGGCGAAAAGGAACGGGAAAAAAAACGACGGCTACAGCATCGGTCTCACGACGCAACCCGGTGCTGCCGGGGCTACTCTGCAAGCTGTGACACCGAAAACATATTTTTTCCTCGAAGTCCATATGTTCATGGTTTCGCACAAGAGGGCTGGTGGTGCTGTATTATAGGTAAACAGGTGCGATGGACGATCGCATGGACCTTTCTGCATTCTGAGCGCACGGCATGATACACGGGTACACGAGAGAACAAAAATAAAAAATAGCTGAGAAAAAAAAAACACGGAAAATTCGGGGGAAAAAATCCGACAAAAACAAGTTTTTTTTTCACTGTGTAGGACCGAGTCGTGGTGGATTTTCTTTCAGCAGAAATCTATATATGGTGCGGTACGGTCTAATGCGAAACGTTTTTTTTTCAGTTTTCATTCGGTGCGGTGCGGTTCGGTAAGAACCCGGAAAAACCGCACCGCAACGTACCCGCGCCGTAGAAAAATTACTTGATTTTGAAGACCCTAGGCCAGCGGGGCGGTTCGGCGCAGATATACATATTTTCAGGATCGTACGGGGCGGTGCCGCGGATTTTCAGTTTCGATAGTCCTACGGTGCGGTGCGGTTCGGGAAAAAAAGGCACCTAACCCCACCGCACCGCATTGAAAAAACCGCACCGTGGAAACCCTTGGAAAAAACTCGACAAAAAGTATCATCATAGACACACCACGTACGAGTGAGTACCAGGAAGATATACCTGGTATGACGTACCAATTCAAAATGAAGAAAAAACATTGTCCAACTGCAACAATTTCACTTTTCAATTTCCAGGTAGCCCGTCCCGCAAAAAAAAGGGTGCAGTTCTGATAGGGCATCGAAACCAGTAGTATCCACATTTCATCCGGTACTATATTTCCGAGTTGTTTCCGGAAATTCTACAGTCAGTATAAATATTAATATTAATAGTGGTGTCAGGCCAGCTATTATGCAATCGGAAAAATGGATTGAAAAAGACGGATTTCCGATCGGAGACAAAAATTGGCATTTTTATGCAGTTAAAAAAAGCGCCTTTTCAATCGAACCTTTTTCGATAATGATTCCCAACTGGACCAGACAAACGAAAAACTGAGCATTTCGATCCAACTCGCCAGTCGGATTCATGCATCGGAGAAGTTAGAAAGTCCCGCCGCACACTCGTACGAATGTCACACACCCACACAACAACACTACATACGATACGACCCCACACCACAACATCGGCGACGCTGGCTTGGCTGCTGTCACTTCTGCTGCTGCTCGCCGCAAGTCCGCGCGATACATCCTTCATCTACGCCCGTCAGCAGCACGTGACAGCACTCGATGGCCGCAGTCCGCGGTATCCATGATATTTTGCCAACTGCTGCTGCGCTAGCTGTAGCTTTGGCGTCTGTCGAAGAAATCGAGCGCCGCGATGGCCTCGAGGATGAGATGGAGTAGAACGCCCCGCGTGTGAAGCTCACAGGCTGCTCGAGGAAGAAGCGAGACACCGGCATGTATGTGTGGTTGGGCGTAGCTGCTGACATATGAAGACCGACCTCTCTGGGCCCAAGAGCAATACGCACGGTGAAGCAGTTTCGAAAAGACTTCCGCCTGCCCTGCCCTTTTTTTCTTGGAGCAAGTCAATCTATTGAGAGTCACTCCCTTACATCAAACGTCTCCAGAAAGAACACACTGCTGTATATTTCGATCCGACGGGTGATAGGAGGGGTGGCGCTAATCACAATTCAGTCGGAAAAAATAGGCGATCGGAAGCCGGCTTTTTCCATTCCTAGTTTCCTACTGCATAGGAATTGGCCTCAGAAGGGGGAAATCGTAGTCCTCAGGTTTTGAAACTGTTTTTTAATACTGCGACAGAGGCGTAGCCGCCTTTCTTGCCCAATTTTTTCGGCCGTTTCTGCTCGGATTGGGGTCAGGGTTAAGGCTTAGGTGTTGGGTTTGCGCCCGCGTGTACCTTGATCACACCAGGGAGTGCTTCCTAACCAGCAAAATACGAGCAGGCCGACCCCTGAAGTGTGAAATATCCTCCTGGGCACAACGTGAATATCGGTACTGGTAGTATTCTCCAAAACATCAACATAGGACAGCAGGAGCGGCTACTGGTATATTTCATGCCGCCACGAGGTACTGGTAACATTTACCAGGTAGAAAACCAAAAAAACTGCAGCTGTGGGATCGAGGATTTGGTCCAAACTCGTCTGCGCAAGCCGTGCGTGACACTTCGCATGTTTTCCCTCCTGTTTCGTATCTCTTCCTCGGATTCACTTTAGTTTTTACTTCATCGGATGTAGAAAAAATCAAAGAACCAAGGACAGTACGTCGTAATGTTCCTGTTGTAATTTGGTGGCAACTGATGAGGGATGGTATACAACAGCTTGATACCAGGTACTACTTGTAATGGTACCGTTACCTTTCGTACTGGTGTACTGGTATTAATGTTTCAACTAATTTTCTTCTCATCTTATTCATTATCTTCCCCCGTCTTTTCTCTTTGCCTCTTCTATTAATAGTAGTCGTACGTAGCTCAGATCCGAGGTCAGGAAGCAGGCTCTTATCCCCCCCCTCCCCTCCACGGTTCGTGCCTTGCGTTTTCATCGCAAGAAGAGTTCAGCCCTTTCTTCCCTCGTCGACTCGTGTCTAATACGATAGCACCTACCCACGCCGCGAAAGCGCGCTCTCAGCAGTTGAATTCTGTTTTTTTTCTTTCGTTTTTTTTGCTATTAAATTGAATCTCACCACGGTGGGATTCGAACTCCAGGACCAACGCAAGTGGTACTCGAGGGTACCACTATTAATAGGCCACCGGGCGTTTATATTTCGTGCCGATGCACCTGCCATTTTTTTAGATTTTGTTCCATCGTCTGTTGACTTCCGTCGAGACGCTTTTTCGTTTGTAGCCTGCTCGGTGACCACGACCACCACAACGAAAAATGTGAGATCATCCTCAGTGTCATCACTACCAGGTATATATTAAACGAGTATCATAATTCGACCGCACAGTCGAGAATCGAAGATCGGCTGCACCACATGGACCCCGTCGACTATTACGGGGGGCCATAGTAAATAGGACCTATGGTACACACAAAAACCTATATATTTAGCTATTTTTACTAACAACATTTGGTCATATTTACTATGGCCCCCCGTAATATAGACGTTCCGCGTCCCGTCTCTCCATGCTTCAAGGGAGAAGCGATGAAGTATGTAGCGGTTATGTATACAGCAGCAGTGTGTAATAATACCCTGGTATACAGTATACGTCGCGGTGTTCACGGCAAATGGGGTGGGGGGGGGCCTAGGGTATTTTACCTTCGCTCAGATCCATGGTCCCTCGGGACGTATAGCATCGGGTCCATGCTTCCGAGGGGGGGGCGGGTTTTGAAACGAAACTTCGCTGGGTGCTAGACAAAATCAAAATTGGGTACCGCGTACCCCTGTTGTCCTGCTATGTAAGTAGTATGTTTATGTACAAAATTCCGGCGAAATTCGAAAAGGCATCAATGATCACTGCGTAAAAATACGATGTGCACTCGTGGTGCACGTTTATTTCTGTGCAAGCGGTTGATACGCTCGTCAAAAGCTCTCCCTGCTCATTTGTTTCTTGTACTGCAACGAATAGCCACATATATACTGCTGCCGCAGCTCCTGTGAGTAGATAGCAAGCGCTTCTTCGAGGTCAAGCGAGAGACCCGGCGGAACAGCACCATCCCCTCCGAGGCTGCGTGTAGCAGCTCGACTCAACCGCTCGCCAGTCGCAGTCAGTCGCCGTTCAAGCTGTGAGGGCGTGCTGAGCTTCACGTAGAACCTAAAGTTCGAATGCGTAGTACATGTACCAGAAGTCTGGTCTAATCATGAGTGATTTCGACGATAAATATCAGCTGCCACGCGGCCGAGAGGAGCTCAATTTGCGTGGCACCCAGAAGCCGCACCTGTTTCGTCTCCCGCTTCCTCATGCAGGAGACGTCCCTCAAGCGCTTGATTTTGCGCGAGTTCTTCTGGCCATCGCCATCCGCTGCTAACGGGGGAGCCATCCCGCTGTCTGGTGTGGGCCATCAAACTTGATCAGGCGTTTGACAGACCTTTGCAGGCATTTATTGTTAGGGAGCTCGGGATGATAACACATACTAATGTGTCCACGGCCAGAAATGTAAGAACCGTTACCTCGTATGTAAGGAAATGAAATGCCGCTTACGGTTTTGGACATGATGATGGTGGACAGCACCCGCCTGTTGATTCGCATCGGTATACATGTAGATACAAACATGCCAGTTGAAGCATCCCACGGTCCACACCTCGGCCGTTAAGGGCGCTGGGTGCGAGGGGGAAAAACCTTGAAGTCACCAAAGATTGTTTAGCTTCAACCTCCAGTCGCTTCTGCTGCTGCTGCAACTACTAAAAAAACTGTTATTTGTTCTTGCCGTCCCACCTCTTTTCTCTTCAGTTGTTGTGGATAAGGCACACGTACTCGTACTCGTAATATATTCGATCTTGCAAAGAAAAGCAACCGTCATCTCGAACGTCTAGATAACTCCTATTAATATGAATAGCTGCAACTGTGTTAATAGCTGCTATTAGTAGTAGCTGTATAACCCCAGGGGGGTCGAGCCGGGCCCAGCCGGCGTGCTGCAACACGGAGCAAGTCCCACCGCAGGGCGCACACCAACAAGGAAAATGCCGGTCGACCCTCAAGCTTCGAGAATCAGCTTGCACATGGCGGCTTTGAGCGGCGACGTGAAAGTTGTTCGTGCGTTGGTCCGGAACCCAGTTACAGACATCGAGGGGAAAGATCTGCTGGGCGACTCGGGCCTTCTCAAAGTCGCGCGATACGGGCAGCTCCAGGTGCATTGTAGCCGAACAAGGGCCTACCTCGACAGCAAACTAAGCTAAGGGTCTACTTTGTAAGCTCAACAATTCAACTCAAAGAAGTAATATACGTGCGTATGTAGAATACACCCGCCGCCGCCGTCGTTTTCGCCCTCGCGTGGTTTGTCTTCGTTACTCGTAGAGTTACAAGTATTTTGTGTACTGCTGTGTGTACACTTGTAATGTGCGAAGGTGTCGGAGTACATACCTACTGCTGTACTGGGATCTTCGGGACGTCGATACCGTATACGGCCGGATGTTGACCTACCCGCTTCGTTTTCCCATACCCGGAAAACCAGGGAGACGCCACAATTATTAAAACGTGCTTGAGGACGTACTCGCAAGCGTTTCTATAGAAACGTTTGAAGTGAGGTTCAGACCCGTGTCCTCGACAACGACGAATGCGAAGGTGTTACCTACTGAGCTGCCAGGCATAGGGTTGAAAGATCGATCGATCACCCAGCCCAGGGTATTCCTAACAGTTAGCTTTATAGACCGAGCAGTTAGCACATTTACATGTGTCGGCTTCGTATGCATCGGTACACTTACAGCGACGAGCAAATAAGTGTGATCTGAACATTCTAAACAAACACTATAGATACTACTGCACTGTTGTCATGCATTCGTAGCAGTGTGAACAACATTCTCTGATACTCCAGCTTCGTGTTATGCGCGGTGCACCGAAACATGCCGGGGGGGGGGGTTCTCGGTCATGCCGAACGACACCTCTTGTGGCACTTGCGCTCTCGGCACTAAACAAGGTTGTGGAAGCACTCCTCGAGGCCGGGGCAAACGTCAACGCGCAGGACAACAACGGGTGGACTTGTCTGCACACATCCTCCGCGAACAACCGCGAGAAAAGCTTCTTCGCCATGCTTGCTGGAACGCACCTTTCGATGCCAACCGAAATTGAGGTTTGTCGCCCGTTCGGGTGTGAGATCGATTTCGGCTGTGCTTGATGACCCAGAGAGCATTCAGCTTGTAGGTATGAGCGTATACTTCGTACATCACCGTTGTATAGCCAATGCATCCGCGTGAAAGCTTGTGTGGATCAGCGTGGCATCGTCGATGTGCAGCCACAATGCACCCGCGTGTAAGCTCGTGTATCGGCAGCTTGGTACCATCGGCGTGTATCAGCGCGTGTACAGCCTGCGTACCCGCGTGTAGCAGCTGATGTCGGCAGTGGTGTGACCTGCCTCCGTGAAGAGCGAAACGGGCCAGAAGGAGAAAACTCTCGCGCTTTCTACGGATTGGCGAGCCTCTGCTACAGGCAGACGTAACCCTTTGCGGACAGAGGGGGACTAAAATTGACAAATCAAAAGTGAAGAGCAAAGTAGTAGCAATGGCCTCTGCAAGTTTGTGTCCGAGTTACACGGCAAGGGAGTCGCAAGGGCACCGGCGCAATATTATCCTACCAGTGCTGCTGGGCGTCTCCGCTGGTCCTAGATAGCTGATAACATCAAAGTTATCGTTGCTTTGGTCACTGCTGTTCCGGGGTCCCAATAGGGTTGATACAGCACGGCACAATTTTCGGGGGACTTTAGTAAGTAACGGGTAAGACCTAAGGCACACACAAAACCCTGTATATTTACTTCTTTTTACTACGAAAACGATATTCGGTCCATTTCCCCCGATAGTAACTACTCCGTACTTCGCATGTATACACGTATTCGTACCAGGTACGTTTTGTTATTCGTCAAGGTTGATGGTACGCTGTTCGGTGAACAAAACGGTGCAATGCATCCCTGTCTGTGGGTGGTTGTGCGGAATTCACGCCGCCAGGGGTTGTGTATGTATCAACTGAAACTGTTGTTGGTGTTGATGTATGTGGCACCGACCGGCTGTTGGCGCTGACGTTGGCGTCACCCAAGATGGCGTCACTTTAGTTGTCATTTTTTTTGTCTTACGGGCAGAGCAGCAACATCCAAACACCCTCCGGTACACCGTCTTCTCTCGAAATACCAATCGGACAGGCAAACAATTTCCGAAAAAGGGACACTAGATTAACCCGCTTGCTACTGCAAAATGTATTCCACACTAATTCCAAGCAAGCTGTCCCCGAAAATGTACCTACCTGCAGTTTCAACGGAGTTGTCCATACGCAAGAAAAGTGTCTGTAGCGTAATACTACTGGTAACCATACGCTGTCCAGTGAAACATGAATACATTAGACTCCTGTCTCTGGGAAAGTTAGACCAACCAGAGGAATTCACGCCGCCAAAGGGTTGTGGGTACATCAGCTGAGAAGGTTGTTGTTGTAGTAGATGACACCCACCCGCCGTTCGTTAGAAAGCTCTACGAGCTAGGCGATATACTCAGCGAGTAGACCATCAGGTTTCTTTGTTTATTTTCCCCCGAGAAGAACAGGTAGGTGCCACTTTAAACGACACCATCAACAGCTCAGCCGATGTGTTAGCAACGCTTGGCGGCGTTACTCTTCAGCATTGCCAGAGGTCAACTACCAGGAACATACATCTCTGCACGAAACGCGTTATTTGCATGAACCCTGGGTGTTGAACCTAGGGTCCTGATTCCGGAAACTACAGTATTCCGATTTGATATTCAACAGAAAGCGGTATATCTGGAGTGTTTCGATGCTGCTGCTGGGCCCGTAAAAACAAGTCAACATAATGTGAACTCACCTTGGATGATGTCAAGCATCACCCAGACACCTTCCGTCGATCAGAACACCCCTTAAAATATACATTTATTTCTTCATAATGCGGAATTCCCTCAATCCGATCCTCATCGTCTGGTTTCTGGAACTGCAGACGGGTACTTCCACCAGAGACGGGCCGCTTCACCCACCACCGCCGACCTAGACAATCAGAGCCCCCTTTCGAAACAATTGATTAATCAGAGCACGGTGCTTCCCCATTCCAGCCCTCCTTTTCTGGTTTCTTTAATAGTCGGGGGTAGATTCTACCGGAGACGGGCCGCTTCTTCCATCGTATCCCGTAATTTCCATCAGTCAGAATGTTTATTCAAATAATCTACCAATCACCGAACGGCGTTCCCCCAACCCTTCTTGTACTTTTGAGGAATTGAAGGCAGCTCCTTCCACCGGAGACGGACCGCGCTTCATCTCCAGTAGCCCACGGGATCTACCAACCAGAATACCTTTTTGAAATAATAAGCAAATCACCAAGCGCCGTTCCCCTAATCCCACCCTCCTTTTCTGGAATTGCGGGGGTTATTTCCCCCGGCGACGGGCCGCTTCATCCATCATAGGCCGTAGTTTATACCAATCAGAACACCTCCTTCAAACTCGTTTCCCAAATCTTCCTGTTCTGGATGGTGGTCACAGTGCTTCCACCGGAGACGAGCCGCTTCATCCAGCATATCCCACTGGTTCTACCAATCAGAAAACCTCTTATTATGTTCTTTCTAATGGGTATGCGGTGTTCTCCCAATCCAACCCTCCTTTTCTGATTTTCGAAATTACGGACCGTTACGTCCATCTAGACGGCCCGCTTCATCCATCATACCTACTGGCCCATATAGGTCCTACCATCCAGAACGTCCATTATTAACAATTGACCAATCAGATAGCGGCGTTTCCCCAGTCCACGGCGCTTCCCAAGCCCCTCTTGTTTCTGGAAGTGCAGGCTCCACATATCAATCAGAGCACCCCTTCAAGCAATTAACCAGTCGAAAAACGGCGCTCCCCCGATCCTCTATTTTCTTGTAGGCGGTTACTTCCACCGGGGACGGGCCACTTCATATAGCGACGTACCACTGCCGTAAGCGGGATGTAAAAGCTCTGCTGAGCCTCGGAGCCGATCGCTGCGCCCACAATGACGACGGCCGACGGCCCATCGACGTGGCCAGACATGACGATATTCGTGACATGTTGTTGTGCGAGGGAGAACCCGACCCGCGTTTGTCGTGATAATGTGACGAGGGAAGCGTATGTATTGCAGTGAAAAAATTGTCCGGGACACGTGTCACTCGACGAGCGACAGGGGCTACGATAAGTATTGCGATTAGACACTTCGTCACAAGCCGGCAAGCGGACAGGAGATCGAAATGCCACGTGGTCGCACTCATCTTAAGGCAGCCACGAAGTGCTCTCACCAGGAAACTCGACGAGCCGACTGCAGCGGCGAGGTCGCGAGGTATACCGGGCAGCAAGAATCTATAAAACAAAAACATAAAATAATGTGTGACACCTGGATGACCCGAGGAGACTGGAGGGGGACCCCTGGCCACTTCCTAAGAGCAGCAGCGTTTTTTTTTGTCGATGCTATTTTGGAACGCTTCCCCTCTAACGCCTACCCGAAAAAGGCACCTGGTATGATACACCGCAGTACTATTGATTAAGTCCGGAAATATTATGTACTGTATACTGTACGGGTACGTACTCGTCGTATGAGTCCGTGCAATTTTGCAAACGAAGAGACCCACTTACCCTCCCTTACCCTGACGGGATAAGACGACTATATATCCCGGAAATCGCGAGAGAGTTGATCGGTTTATGGCAAGGCACCCAAGAGGCATTTACGTAGTACTCCCACTGCTGTCTCTGGAAAAGCCTACGCCGGAAATTAAATCGAGTCATTGAAGCTGTCATCCATATGCAAGTCCGCCTCACAAGCGGTTCGTAGTAGGATGCAGCTCACCCTTCATGCGAC
>JBBMHQ010085463.1:0-11191 GCA_037834295.1 Postelsia palmaeformis | reverse complement strand
ATTTTTTCAAATAAAGTCTCACCACGGTGGGATTTGAACTTGGGTACCAATACCAATGGTCTTTGAAGCTGACCGCTAGTCTACCGGGGCGACCGGCTATGTACTGTCCCTGAATATTGCAGAATTATATACACCAAAATCAAGTAATTCCACGGTGGGTGGGGGCGTTTGCTTTTGGCGGGGATGTTTTTTTTTGCAGGTCGATGTCGCTGTTTTTTGTGGTCGATAAGCACAAAATAGCAACCTTAACAGTACATCGTGCAGATCATTGGGTTCAGGCATACGCATACGCATACGGTAGATCGTCAATATCCTACAGATCATCCGTGGAAACGACCACATCTCACACAGATCGTACCAGAACTATCAACCAAACGTGCTTGCTCGTACATAACCGGGCACGCTTACGGTGACGTGTGTAGAGATCACTATCAACACCGCGGAAGCATGTACAGCAGTTTCTTCACTCTAGATCGTCGACCTGCCTCGCGGGAAATTATGCAGGTATCGTAGATCAGTGGTGATGAACTGTGTGATCTGTCCTGCTGTGCTATGATCCGATCTGTCGGACGTGTGTACCGGTTACAGGTGATGATTGTACAAGAGCATTCCCTGCTATTTACTGCTATACTATCAATAATGCGGGAAAAATGTATCAAGTACCGAGTATCAAACCATGGATGTTGTTCGAGCAGATGCGCGAGAACATGTCGTCACAACAGGTCACATGCCAGATGCTATCAATAATAAGTCATGGAGGCTCATTGCACAACCACGAAGCTTTGGGTGTTACACTCTCGAACACTCTGGCGTAATCACTATCCTTATGTGCTGAAATTTCGAGTAGTTCGGTGGTCTACGGAGAGGTAAGCGAACCCACCTTTCGAGTGATTTTGTCTGAAGGCTCCATCGGGTGGATGTACGGACAAGTCTGGCAGCAGAACCTCGTCCATCCCTGAGGCCCACTCTCAACCATTAACAGGCTTCCATCTGTAGGACAGAACAACATGTTACCGGGCCTCAGGGACGCCAAGTGAGATGGTACGATGCTACATGACGTCATGCATTGATTGGAACGGGAGTTCCACAAGAAACGCCCAAGATTCTTCGAGGTTCTCCCGCGTACCCCCGCCCCCCCCCTGCCATACCACTACCTTTTGTGCTGTAAGCACGATCTAAGCAGCCACTCAGCCCCCTGGCTGCACTCTACCCTCAACCTCCTCGTAAGAATCCTGTCGAGCGATTGCTGCGACGTTGTCGCGGCGTCAACATGCAGGACTCACCTGCCGCGCTCATGAGGCGTCCTGCTGTCGCCCTGGCTTTCGCTCTCGCCTACTGCGGCCTCGGCACCGCTTTCCTCCCACCTCTCGCCGTGACCACGTTAAACCGAGACATGTCTTCACCATCGTCGTTGGGAGTACAGTGGGAACGGATACCCCGTCGAACCGCTGCTATTGCCGTCCGCATGACGCAAGAGCCCAGCGACGATGAGCTGCAGCTCGCCGTGCGCCAGTTGGCGGCGCAGGTCGAGGACCTGAAGGCGATAGTACTCCAGCTGGCGGAGTCTGGTGGGGTTGGGGCGGGCAGCGTGGACGCCGGTGCATCTTCTCAAGCGGGAAACATTAACGGTGCGACGGTGGACAGCAGTGCTGCCATACCCGTGCCGCCAGCTAAAGCAGCGAAGGGCGCGTCTGCTCCTCTGGTCGGGTGAGTGCTGTTTTCGCTCGTGTCTCGATGATGTGTCGTCAACTCTCCAAAGGTAACAAGCACCATCATAACCGAGATACACATAGTAGTTGTGTACGTGTCTGTGACATAATAGTGGCTGTTGTCGTCGGACACTGCTGGCACCCTGTCCGCTGAAAAGCTGTGTACTGATATGTACGTGTCGATCGTTCCTCCTTGCGCTACGTACGGCGTTTCGGCGAGCACCTCCGGACGGGGACGGTTGCACGTAACATGAGTACGAGTATTGTTCCGAAGAACGTTTGGTATCGACGCACGGGTTGTTTCGTTGTTCCGTTCAAAAACGGGCGGTTGACGGTTTCGGCGACTAAATTTCCATCATTTTTTTTGGGGAACCGCAAGTTGCAACGGCAGCAGCAAGCAATCAAGGACCGCCTCTATGTTCTCCTCCTCTCGCTGTCTGCCGTCAGCTATGATAAAGAGTGCCTTATCGTCTCCGCTTGGCCAGAAGCGGTCGCGCGGTGCGGCAAGTTTCTTTGAGTCGGCTAACCGGTAGATACACCCGCTCCGGCAGAAAGCGCGGCGACGTTTTACCCTTTGCCCCGCGTTGGACTCAGTATGCCCCGCCCGCTCTCATTCATCATGGTTTGAGGCGGGTGGGTTTTTTCCTTCCGGTTTCATGACATGTTGAAGGTTGCTTTGCAGAGATGCAAGCGTAGGATCATTGGATGAGGCCTCGCGTGGGGTTCGGCTGCATTATTGGATGGAAGAGAGCAATCGCGCATCATTGGCTTTCAGCGATTTAATGTCCTCAGCGAAGACGGTTCCGCGGATTACGCCCGTCTTCCTTACACGCGTATAGAAACGTGTTCAATTCTTCACATTGAACATTGAACCGTTCTTTCTAATACATCCCCGTCGACATCCAGCACACCCGGTGTGTGTCCTGATTCTTTCTAATACACTCAACCCCCTTAGAACCGCAGTCCCGTCCTGGGGACAATTGGGTACAAAGTACTTGGAATTTGACTGGTCTGTCCCCAAAACAGGAATGGGGTTCTAAAAGGGTTAAAAAAAGATATCATACCTGCAGAAGCTGTATGCCACAAAAACTGCGACACAGAGATACCTACAGGAAATTGTAACGCAGTAAGGAAAATGGGCAATGCGATGACATGCCATCGTACTGCTGTGCTGGTGCGGGCAATGGTACTCGTACATGAAAGTATTCGTATGCATACCTGGCACGTACCCGGTTTAGAACTGCACCGGTGTTATAATGAAGATAATGTTTGAGTATTGCGAGCTTAAGAGTATACTGATACTACCCCGGTATACTGGTAGTATGCCCAGTACCCAGTATACCAGTGTATTGGGACCATCTATGTTATGGTGACAAACTACTTGAGATTTGAATTATTTTCGCAGTACAGTAGGAACCAACCGCTGCCCGACACTTCTCTGCGTACGGTACCACTATCTTATACTAGGTACCGAAGAACCTACAGTACGTGGTATCCGATAGGTACACAGGAGGTTAAGCATGTTAAAAATTCAGGCGTGTCACGTGTTCCTCGGCGTTGCTGCTGTGCGTATACCAGGTACATGATATAATAGTCCAACGCGATATTCGCGGGCCAGGAACCAGGAACCAAACCGAGCTTGCTGTTTTTCAGGGAAATTATTGAGGTACACTGTACGAGACAAAGGGGCTATCGCTAACCAATGGTTGTTTGTGTCTGATTGGCCAAGGGTTGGGGTAAGTTCTATTCGGTCGTCCACAATACATCGAGTGTGTTTCAGCCATTTTCTCGAGCAGTAGTAGACTACTGCTGCTGCTGTGTATTCGCCCCCAGGAAGCGCTCCTTGAAACTTGAAACTCGCACTTGATGTTTCCGTCGGCAGCCGTTGTGACACCCATCTTGCACAATAATGTACCTACGAATATATAAATATGTACAGTAGATCATACGAGACCATGTCTTCGAGGCTATCAATCCTGCTGCTGGATAAACAGCCGCCGCGGCTGTTCTTACGTTCTTACGGGGCCGGTGCCGCTTGCTCTGGCTGCATTTCCAAGCCTCTGGTGCCCCTGTGGTTGCCTCTGCAGTAGTCTCGCTGGGGTTCATAGTAATGCATAGTAATACGTAGTAATACATGGTAATACATGGTGTAACATCGTAATCAGAACCTATTTTTTTACCCCATATTAGTGGTAAGGTAGTAGTACATATCGCGTGGGCTAACCAGGGTAAATAATGTCTACTGATTGTATATCAACAAGTACCAGGTATCACGCACGCGCTGCTGTCTGTGTCGGCGTCTAGAGCTCTTTGGGGCACTTTTTTTTTTCTTAATCCTCCGGCGGATTGGTAAAAATAAAGCTCAAGCTCACCACACTTTCACGTTCGCGATTTCGTGTCGTGTGTCAATTTAACCCTTAGACCCCGTTGTTGCAACACCAGACAAAGCTGTTGTTACCCCGTGGGCTTTAGGCACGTTGGGGCACAGGTCTGGTTTTGGAGCTTTTCTCACACCACCCCTACAGTAGCCCGCCACGACACCACGCGATCATTGCACAAATACTCGTGATGATGATGATATATGCTCCTGATGGTAACTCCTCGCGTTTTGCGCCGCGATCTCGTCGCCCCCCCCAGCACGTCGGCGGCCCAAGAGCGGATCGCGCAATGGGTGCAGGAGTCCGGGGGCGCCCCAGCGGTGGCGGAGGCATCATCTGCCGTTGCAACAGCTGTGCCGGTAGCCATCGTTGCTCCTGCGGCGCCATCAGCGGTTCCACCTCCCGTCGTGGCGGAGGTGGTGGCAGCCCCAGCTGCGATGCCCCCCACTGATCCCGCCTCGGCAGGGTCTCACAAGGTGCGCCTCGCATTAATCGTGGTATTTACAGTAGTTATTAATACCTGGTATTGCGCAGGGTTGTAGTAATCGGAAGCCGCCATGGACCCCAAAACCGTGCATCCCCTTATTTTCCATACCTCAAGAGCCGGGGGTTCGCACTGGGTTGCGGTCGTTTTCCAGCGGCATTGACAGTTTTTCCGACAGCGATAGGGGCGCTGAAAAAAGTTCAACAAGCAGTCTATTTTTCGGAAGACTTGTCGACCAGATAGATCTTCCCGATAGCTCTCTGTTCGGCGTTGCCAACCTTACCCTTCTAGATGTAATTTCGAGCGCTGAAGAAAAATAACACACCACTGTGCGGACTGAACGCTCTCAGTCGTCAAGGAATTTCCCCCCTGTTGTTACTTTTTTACTACATGAGCCATACTCGTACCAGGTAATTGGTCAGGATTACTACAGCAGTGTAGGAGTGCCCTCGTAATCGTCACAATTTATCGACCCAGCTTTACACCAACAATGCTGAATGACACACTCCCTGGAATCGGTTTTTTGAAGCGATTTTCTCCTCTGGAGAGGGGCACACGAAACAAAAAGGCGTGCGCATCGCTCGACGTTTGTCTCCTCTACAGCTCGGAAAGAAAACTCGCCGGACGGGGTGTGTTAACCCCCTTGAGTACTGCAGTGCATAGGCACACGCGTTTAATTCTGATTTCGGGTAGGTTGCGCCCTAAGCGAGAGTGCAGCCTTGAAGGGGTTGACTTTGCGTCTTTTTTACGGAAGATACCTTGCATTTTTACGACTTGACAGGTACCGTGGCTGTGTGCTTTTATATCAAGTAGAGTTTTTCACGAGAATTCAGCATGCTTGTTGTCGCTGTGGGAAGCGTTACAGTGTAGGCCCAGGAGTGAGCAAAAGTCCAATAAGACCGTAAGACTCCCTTTTGGGAGGACGCTATCATAAGAACATGTTGTAAGAAATTTGAACTACGAAGGCATGCTTAGGGGCAAACACTAGGCTAAATCCTACCCTCTGGTTCATGTTGGCCCAAGGTCGAGGGTGCTCAAGATTGGAGCCTCAATAGGGTTTCCACGCTTGCTCATAATATGGAGTGGGCGTTTTTTGTTGGCTGGCCCATACTGAAGGGGAGTATAGGATCGACACGCTGGTTGGAGGCATCGATTCCTGCGCCGCGTAGGTATGATCAACGTTCCACTGCTGCACTTTACGCACTGCTGTGTACTCCGTCCGTACAGCGCACCTGTTTCTTTTCGTGATCGGGAAACACCGGTAGGCGATACATACGTACGTTACAGCAGTTCGTGTGGCTCATGTTTCTGTCTCTCATTTCCATTTCCCCTCTATACGTACCAGAGTCAATTGAAACAAAAAACACAGGCTATGTGAATTATTTCCACCTTTGTACCGCGAATCATTCAACCCCGGTTCTGCTTGTACTGCTGTATTACCTCTCTTTTGTCTTGTTTTTGTTCCAAAGGTAAAAATCGAATGGGAGGGAGCCATACACGAAGTGAGCTGCGACGGGGAAACGACTTTGCTTGAGGCCGCGATGGACGCCGGCCTCGAATTGCCGAGTTCGTGCATGTCGGGGAGCTGTCTCACGTGTCCCGGCAAACTCGTCAGCGGCACGGTGGACCAAAGCGAGGGGGTTTTAGAAGAAGAGCAAACGGAAGCGGTGAGATATATATATATATATATATATATATATGTCATATGTCTATCTATTTGTCCATCCACCAGTATGTATGTAGCATGATATGCTGTGGAGAATTGCTTAAAATGAGAGCGCCCCCAGCTTTGTAGCCCTGGTGCCTCTTTCCCCTCTCGCCTTGTCCCAGCTTTTCCGAAACGAGCACTTAGAATTCGCTGTCCTGAACGAACCTAGTGCCATAGAAACGTTTTTTTTTTCGTCATCCATCGCCTTTCCCGGTCACGTTTGTCCTTGAAGTTGCGCCCAAGTGAAGTGTTGGCGATAGCCACTAGGGCGTATTCGGCCTTGCGACTTTTCTCTTCTGGGGGTCATGCCTGGGCGTCACGTACGGTGTCTGAGTAAAAAAGCAGCCACCCGCGCGTTTGTGTTTCGCCGCTGATATTGTTACGTCGCTTGTCGTTCGTTCGCTTCTTCGTACGTTGTTCCCTCTCGATGATCTTGCGGTAGGGCTTCCTGCTGACGTGCGTGTCGTACCCGCTGAGTGACGTTCACTTCGCCGTTGTCGACGAGGAAGATTTGCCATGACACGCCAGATCGCACACTAGGGCACGGCGAGAATCTAAGAGCCTTGAGCGAGCAGCCGGGCCGGGCCGGACTGGCCTCGCGGGGAAAAGGGTTTTGAGCTGCTGCTCGCGGGGTTGAAGGGTGGGCATTCGGGCGGCGGCTATGATTGCTCTGCCGGGGGGAACGAGCTCCCACCTCACGTACGCATGAAGTACGTGGTGTGTATCATGCACACACGCATGAAGAGGCTCTGCTGTTGGGTAGTCGGCAATCATAGGGACGTAGTGCCTCCGAGTAATGCCTTCGAGAGTGCAGCACTCTGCCGTACGGACGTACTGCTGTTGCAGTAGAGTGTAGGTTGGGTTGGCCTTCTTCGCCTCAATTCTAAAGGAAGTCTGAAGGAGGAGGTGGGGTAGGGAGCGGTTGCGTTTGGTAACATAGGACAGTTTTTTTAGAGAGAGGGAGGCGGATATCGTGAAACTTTATACCGGGGAGGGGGGGGGGGGGGGTAGCGTCATGGCGTTACATCGTTTTAACACCGCAATAAGTCTCCAACTCCCATTTCAAATGCTTTGTCTCATGAAGCGTGGGTGCAATTCGAAAGGACTTAAGAGGCCCTTCCAGCTGGCCCAGCATGGGATGAAGGTGTATTGAAAAATGTGGTTCTGCATACTTGATCGCCCTCAAGGCGGCCGCGGTTTCTGACTTTTACCGAAGATGGGTGAATTGCCACGCACGTGGTGTACATGTTGTGCAGCCGCAGAAAAGTAAACTGCGTTATTGATACAGCGGGGCTGGGATGAGTCTCGACGGAGTTTCGTCATGATCCTGCGATACTGGACCGGGGTGCTCCTTTCCTTTGTGCAGCTTGATGTTCCAGTCGTTGCGCGGGATAGAGCAACGCGAGCAGAGTTGGTTCACTAGGGGCAACGCTCAAGCTCTTACCCAGCGTAACGGGGGAAGACACCAGGCCTGGCAGCTTTACAGTATGCCTGATAAGCGCGCGTGGTAGCCGCTTCCGCACGCGTGGTATCCGCTTCCAGGTACTCCGTTCGCGCGACAGAGCTGCAGCACGAGTAGTGGCGAAGGACTCGCCACGTCGCTTGACTCGAGCTGCAGCCTAATGCGACCCATCAAGCGTTATACACGTATTTAAGCCAACGAACCTCGTTTTTTTGTTGTGTATTTTAGGGTAAAAGCCAGCAACAGGTACAACTTCGTACTTGTTCCATTTGAGCCAAAAACAAGTACATGCTTGGTGAAAACGAGTGAAAAATACACGCCACAAGCGGCGTTTTCGGCCACGTCAGAAATGACAAAGATTTCTTTTTTTCGCCTGCACCTGCGTTAAATAGTGTATGTGTGGCCTCCAAAATCTGGACGATGTATACCGTCGTGAGGGTGTAGGCACCACACGGCCTCAGCTCTGACCTGCCGAGGGTCGCCAGTCACCAGGCTGTGCGTGTTTTCGCCGGGGCGGGTGGGCCAGACCGAGATAACTTCTTCTGGCGCCCTCGCTAGCTTAGAAGCTAGCTAGGCTGGACCATCCTCGAGGAACCGCGTGCTCGAGACGAATTCCCATGCATGCCGTACTACAAAATTTAGTCCACCTTGACGCGGGGTGGGGCAGACGAACTGCTGCCTGTGTCCATGGTGCTGTATACGGGTGCATGTATGTATGCACAACAGTTTGTGGATGTGGCGGGTCGTGGTCCGGTGATGTGGCGAGGTTGGGAGGCTCACCACGGAAACATGTTTGACGCACAAAGCCGAACGTGACGGCGTTCGTGTCACGGGTTTGGACCCTTGCAGGAGTTACCACGACCTAGACTTCATAACCTAAATGCTCCCGATCTTAAACATTCGTGTAAAAGGGGTGAAGAACGAACAGCAGTGTAACAGCTGGCCTCTGATCGGCTGAAAATCAGGACATTTTAACACGTAACTGTCCCAGTACACGGTTTTAAAATAACAACGAAACGTAACTTCTTCAAATAACGACGAAATGTAGCTTCTGCCGCTATCATCGCGACCGTACCAGCCCAGGGCGTGTTGTAACAAAAATACGCATACTACTACTGGATGTGTAGTCTGGCAGGTCCAGTCACAAGTAATGTTGGGATCTGTTTTGTTTCATCATTCACGCACTAGGGTCCCGTTTTCATGCCCCGGGGCGGGGTTGGAGGTTGGAGGTGACGATCATGGCGGTAGGGACACCACAGTCACTGCCATCAGAGGAGACAAGGGGTGACAGACCACAACCATGCAGCAATGATGCCCCTCATCATGCTGTTGCCGTACTTCGAAGTATATGACAACTATCCGGAGCCCATTTTGGTTGCTGCGCGCTTCAGTCAGCACGCTTCCTTGTTGTTTCCTGTTTTCCGTTGCATAGACGACAAGCCTGGTCGGAAACATCATCTTCATGCGCCTCTTTCGTTGACCGAGGACTGAAAGTATGGTGACTGAACAACTCGGCGTGCAATTCCGGCCGTTCGAAAATTGACCAGGCACGCCTGTATCTTTTTTACTTTAACCCTCATTATATATTCATCCCTTCCATCCATGTATGTATGTTGTGCACAACACAATCGTTTATGCTGGTACCCAGAGCGCCCGGCGGTCTTCCCGGGCCGCTTACTGACGATCTATTGATAGTATCAGTAGAAGAGCTGCGAGTACAACAACAGCAGATTATATAGATATTCGTACCTTTCCATGCCTCGGTTTCTCAAGCTCCGCGCCAAAAAATACCTGGTATTGTTACAACAAAATCGGGTTTGTTATTCTACGCAGAATTAAATGCTTGTTCCTGGCGTCAGTTACGTTGCGATCTTATAGCCACAACAGTCAGCCCCAATATTGTCGGAGTCAGTCAGCTCCCACAGTATGTAGTCAGCCACAGTCGGCAACAAACGGCCGGTTACACCCCGATATTATCGTACAGTCAGTAAACTCCGACAATATACAGTCAGTCAGTCGGTTCCGACATACCGTACCTGGTATTAATATGGCCAGCTACGTCCTAAAATTATCGTACAGTCAGTCAGGTCCGATATCATACCGTCAGTCAGTCAATCGATTCCGATACACGGCCAGTCACGTTCCAATAGTATACCTCCCTGTGTGTGGTACAGTCAACCAGCCTGCAGTGCAGGGAGGGGTGCTGCAGCGCTTACTCGCCCGGTTATTGTGATTGTTGGTCGGATCGTTTTTCGTCGACATCAAAACAGGGAGGCGCACTCGACAACGGAGAGTTAGTGACCAGTTCGAGGAGCAAATCGAAACTGTTCTCGCAGGCAGCTATTAACTATAATTATTAATACCTGGTGTATAGCTGACCTTACCAACCTCTCTGTTACCGCCAGCCAGATACTGCTGCTGCTGTTGTAGTAGTTACTTGGTCGGTGGTGGGTATCGTGAGCGACAGCAGCAAAGCATACCGTATGTCACACAATCACCCGGGTGATAAGACACCCCCTCAGACGAATTTCCAAGATGGGCTTTATACTTGACGTGAGCGACGCACCTCCCTATTAATAGTATAGACATATATCTCGACGAGATCTTGCCACAGCTTCGCCATTTCATTTTGTGCGCCCCTCTGGTTTTGGAGAAAATCGGCTCTGAAAATCGTCCCAGGGTGTGTGCTATATATAGCTATTAATAGCGTGCTATGCTATCACGGTATACGCTAACCGCCTACAAGTAGGTGTTACGTGTTACAAGCAGCGTAGGCGATACCGAAAGCCATACTTGTATCGAAAGCCATACCACGAGCTATTGATAAGTACCCCCGCGAAAAAAAGAAAAAGCGGACAGCACACGAAATTGTCGCCAACGTGTTTTCAAAGCACTGCTCAACGCATTCAGATCATTCAACGCACCTATATACCTGTCAACCAACCGTAAACCAATCACAAATGGGAACCCACATCCGATTCCTTTCATTCTGATTGGCGAGCTCGGTTCCCTTCAAAAATCGCCACCAATCCCGATCCACGACAACATGAACAACACGCTAACAATAATCCGGGGCAAAGATGGCCCCACCAGAAAGCTGCTGCCACGAAATAGCATATAACTACGTATTGTATACCTTTTCTGGGTGCACAAGCAGTAGGACGAGGTACGCCGATAACATAATCTGTCCACAGAACATTCTATAGACAGTTCTGTACAGCAACCTATGCAATATTAGCCAACATTTTGCTTTGACCTCGTACCGCAGCCGTACTGTATAAAAAGCTATACTTTAGGAGCAAGACTCGGCCACAGCTACATGCACACTTACTTACAACCGAGAGCCACAGTAGTAGAAGTCAGTAGTAGTAGGAGGAGTAGTAGTAGTAGTAGTAGTAGCAGCAGTAGTAGTAGTAGTAGTAGTAGTAGTAGTAGTAGTAGTAGTAGTAG
>JBBMHQ010085452.1:0-11193 GCA_037834295.1 Postelsia palmaeformis | reverse complement strand
AGGGCGTCGAGGGTAACACCTCCTACGAACTAGGCTTGAAGGTGAAAGTGATGATAAAAAAAAAAATGATGTTTTATTCTGCCGTTTTTCCCCCTCACAATCATGCAATCACAGCGGTTACTACGGTTTTCTATTTCAACCTCAAGGACTCTGGTGTGTCGTTTTCTCGTTCTGACGGAAGCCCCTGGTATGTACATGATTCATGAAATTGGTGAACACAAAAGCTGGGAGGTCCAAGATGTCATCGAAACCCCCCTTTGCAAGCTACAGGCTATAATACGTGATACTTCGATCGCACGTTCTACGGCTTGGCCTCATGCAGGTACACATTATACATGTACCAGCTGTCGCAAATCTGGTGAAAAAACAACAAATCCGTGGCACGTCCGTCTGTAATTCATCACAATCGTGTCATAATCCGGTAGGGTTCGATGGTTCCACGTGTCGTGTGTACGTTATCATCCTTGTATCCACTGTAACAACCTGGTAATATAACGAAATACGTAATATGCAGGTCAGTATTGTTGTAGGTAGAAACAAAAACCCAACACGAACCGCCTGCCAGGTGTGCTGAAGCATCAAGTGCAGCGCCTTGCGCGAAACACATAAAATGGGCCAGGGCTACTGCTGTAGCACATAGAATAAAATAATGTGAAAGAACGTGGTGCACCTTAGCACATAATCCTGTTGAATCTTCCCAAGCTTCTGGTTGATGTTTGAGGAATGCTAAGGCAGGGTATAGTCAGCATTGCTCGGGGCGGCTTATTCTCTGAGCTCATAAAATTGACAGCTCGGTATCTCACACCGAAACGCGACTTCCAAAGAAGATGATTATTCCGATCAACCAGACCAATGGTTCTATGCGCCACTGCTGTAGCCCTGTCGAGCAAGTATTCTACTACGACTGCTGTACAACAAGCTATACCTGGTAAGTAATAGCATCATGCTCACATGTCATTGCATATTAGGGAGCTCAACCGATCAGACAGTTCTGAGACAAACCGTGCAATCCCTACCTGCCTGTGTTATTTGATAGGAGGAATGTGGGCTGTTCTTGAGCGATACTCCTCAAAGTGTAGCGCCTAATATCTCACCCGAAGCATGATCTCGCAGACGTGTGTACGCGTCACCCGATCGAGGTTTGTATGCGGTATACATACCCCTTGAAAAAAAATATGCTACGTAGTATAATTGCCATTTTGTTGTTGCATCATCGATTTTACTTTCCAGCCTGACTCGTGGGAGGTTTAACCCTCAGCGATCTTCTAGACAAACCGTGGTCACACGTGTCGTCCCTTCCCCCCCCTCCATTTGTATTGCGCATAGAGTTCTCCATTCCCACTGCTCGTCGATTTCTGTCACGCGTGGTTATCATTAACCTTATATTGCCCACGCTTTCGCGCTTTTCACCAGTCAATTTTTATGCAAGAAAATGTCTTTGAAAGTATGCGCTCGGTGAAATCCGAACCCACCAAGTTGGTCTTAGTAGGCACGTGGACCACCTACCAAGCCACCGAACGGAGTGCCGACCACCCGTAGCTGCTCAATGGGAGAGCTTAACCGGTCGGTTTATTGTGAGCCAAACCGTGCGACCCTTTACTCTATGACGAGGACAAACGAGTCATTCGTGAGCGACAATTCCCCAACGTATACCGAGGTCAGTATTTCACCCGCCAAAATGTGACTTCGAAGAAGTTTTTTCGCGAAACCCGCATTATGGTTACTTTTTTTGTGCAAGTCCTACAAGCAATGGCAGAACAACTATCCTATCGAGCTCGTGCTACGCAGAATAGTCGTGCTCGTGCTCACCTGTAACTACTACAGTAGTTGGCGACTTGAAGAGCTTTCATCGGTCAAACAGCTTACTCCTGCGTCAAATCATACAACCGCTACGTAGGTACAGTAGAACTAGTGCCCCGTCAGAGTGATCTATTTACGTCTGTTTGTGTGTTGTCAATGCTTGGCCTGCGCGTTGTCGGCCGAGGAGCACTTCGTAAATCATCTGTGCCGTACACGACAAAATAAAGGACGCGACATAGGAGTTCGCTTCGTTCGATTTTCGATCGAGTGCATACTGTACCTTGTACCAGGTATGTAATACAGGAGTTAGAAAAATGAGGATAACCATAATGTTTAGGGTGATAACTGTAGATGATCATGCCGCACATCGTCGGATGGCAAGAAAAGCATACAAAAACAGTACTTGAACTTACCCTGGTGTTTCAGACGTGACACAACAGACGCACATAATATCCTACATTCGGGGTGGTATTTGTTTCATGCATATTTCTACAAAAAAAACTGAATCGCGAACGGATGAGTTGAAAACAAAATTAAGACATATTCCTAAAGCACTTTAACTCTGTTGGTTTCGACCAGTTGCTGGGAGTTTGGACTGGGGACGGGGGAGAATCGGTCGTGGGCCTCTGGGGGTATGTGCAGTCGCCATCTCCCAGATGTCAAGATGTGAATTCACCTGCTCCATCGAAGCATTTCGCAATGCTCGAGTAGTATTATCACATTTGTAAACACCCTGTCCAAAAAATAGTGCTACTCACTGCTGTAGGTGTAACCTATGAGTAGATTCGGGGTGTAGGAAAACCTATGTTGTACCATTGCAGGTACGAGTGGGGTGCGGCTTCGGGACCACCGATGCCCGTACCCCCAACGCCGTTGGACTCGAAACTGACAAAGCTGCTCGTCGTACGTAGCGTGTGCCTCGGGGTTGAAACCTGTTCGGTTCACACTATTTATATCTCGAGTACTAAATTCACCGATTTAATTCACTCCCGAAAAGGGGGACGATGATACTCAATATCGGTGCTCATCGCCTCCTCCAAACAACCGCCATCAATTTCATTCACCCCACGGCAGCAGCTGAAGTAAGTTTTCAGGTCTTGTGTTGCTTACTCGTGCCTCCTAAAAAGGCAAGTATATATATATACATATATATATAATATATGGGAATGTTTAACCCACGCATGATAGTAAGCACCCTCCCTCCTTATTCTCATTGCTATGACCACCCAAACCTCATTCTCGTCAAAACTGTTCAGTGAATACGAAGTATACCAATCATTTCACTCCCCTCTTTTCATACGTGTCGTGTGCTTCGGAGCTGAAGCTACACGGCCGTCATTTGTTCACACTTTGAGGAACTTAGGTCTTCTAGTTTTATCGGGCCCATGCATAAATTCTGATGGGCTTCACATTTCCCCACTCAGCCAACACCAAGTTTGAACAACACCTACGTTGTGGCTCATGAATTTGTTGCATTGATGGTTGCGTGTCCTCTTCAGATTTATCGTTCTTCCTACGGTAGCAAGGTACGAGGGGGACAAGCAGGGAGAACCTGGCTGTGCCCCTTGTACGACAAACCTCTGCCGCTACCTGGAGGGCGGTGTTTTGTTCTTCAGTTGCCTGTTTGTTGTTCCCCCTTCGTTATTCGATTGGTTCTGTGTCCTACTCTGCTTATCAGTAGTACCAAAAGTGGTGTTTTGTTTCTCCCATCCTCTTTCTTTCAGCTTGTCACATGGCCTGCGGGCGGGGGGGGCGGACGGCAGTTTGTTTCTTCTACAGTTGATTTTTCTCTTGTTGTAGATTTGTGACCACATAACTTGTATCTCTTCTAGGATTAGAGAATAGGCACGGACACTGTTTGTGCTGGATGTCGACGGGTAGAAAGGATGGACACACACACCCGATCACATCAGTACACCCAGTGTCCGCCCGGGCTTGTCACGCAGAAGCGATACGAATTACGATTATCTCAGACTGTGATACAGAAGAATAAAAACGAACACGTTTATCGCAAATATTCGGGCGAAGCAGGAGTAAAACACCAATGGATAAGGATGCGAGAACTTGATAACACAAGCCAAACCCCAAGACAATAACGAAGTATGCAACATAACCAGCTGAATGAAGAGGCGTTCTACGATAGAGGGTCACCAAAGCAGTTAGACGTTCCTCACTCAAGGAGCTCCTCATATATCACCCCAAAGCTGACTTCAGACAAAATCAAATTGCACCCCGATAAATAATCCCATAGCCCAAGTTTACAAAAAAGCCATTTTCCGCGAAACAAGATTATTATTTTGGGTTGAAAAACCCCGTCATTCAGAAAACAGTCTGACATAAATATGTTACCTCTATCGAAGAACGCGTCTAGAGTGTAACATACTACAGACGACCAAAGAAATTCAGAAAGGCTGCAAGTAGAGAAACCTCACGTGCTGGAGGGAACAAGTGAAGGCTGCACGCACGAAACAACAAGGCGAGGGACTTACCGGAAAAGTGAGGACGGTTAGGGAATCAAAGGTAGCGAAGACAGAAACCAAGGCGGCAAGCAAGGAAGAGAAAAAATGAAAACCCGTCCCCAAGGCCGCGATAGTGGCATCCGCTCCTGCCCCTGCTACAGAGCCGATCCCGCGACCTTGCCACCTTCTCTGCTATACATTTCCTATCGCCATCAGCAGCGGTATGATGTGTCAGTACTGCCCTCGTCGTGCCCGTCACGGTAAGCAGTTAGTCGAACGAATAGAACACCCATTACTCATGGCAACAGACACACACGCATTCAGCTCTCGGTCGAACCCTCACCTTGTCTATCGATCTACCGCTTCGCTTCTGCATTTGCCGACAACTGTATTCGTATGGCTGCCCCCACTTTCCCCCGGCGCGCGTATCTCCCTGGCAGCCGTTCGTATCGTCCTCTACTGAGTGGCGTGGCCAGCCCGTCTCGGCCTTTCTTCTATGCAGCCTCGCCATAACGCAGTCCACCGTTTTGACGATACCCCGATACCACCTCCCTCTTGTTTCGGCCGCCTCCGACCATACGATCGTTTCTACTCCGAGCAGCCTGAGTAGAGCTTTCGGTGGACCCCTAGGTTGCTGAAAACACGCCGGGGATGTCTGCCAGACACTAGGCTCGATTGTACGCTGCAGGCTGATCTGTGTTTCGGATTATCCCCTTCGGCCATCATCCCTAGCATCATCCGACGGGTCAGCCGTTTTTTCATCGTTCCCTGCGCGGCTCCCGCAAAGAGAAGGCGTCGTTTTGCGGATGGTCGTCTCATACGCTCTCGTCGCTTGCCTTTTTGGGAGCCTTGGCATAGGGTATAAAGGGGTCGGTGTGTTGCCGGCGATGAAAGCCATCGATCCGAAGGAAGCAGAAGGTTGCGATGTACTGATCGGAGACCAGCGACGTGCTCCCGCCTTAGACTCCACGTTACACATTCGTACAAAAGGGTCACCCATCACCGAGGCCTTTGGCCATACGCATCCGTGCGAACGGGGCACCCTCCCTATATTACAGCCCCTGCTTGATGAGACTCTAGCGTACTCTTGCGAGTCTGACCCGACTTTTGGTTTCCAGCGCAGTGTCTACACTCGCGTCGACAAGGCCGCGCAGGTACAAAACATCGTATCTGTCTATCCATACCTCCGGCTCGCTGCTTCGATGGCGGGCGGTAAGGTACGGAGTGCCCGGTTCGGTGTCCGCACGAGCATGGTCTTCAGTTCAGCTTCGAACACAGTGCGGTCCGCTGGTTCTAAAACGGCCACACGTGTTGAGCAGCTTTTTCGAAACTTACGCACTGCTGTGAGAACGGGAACTCCGTCGAAGCTCATCTTTGAAGCTGTGCGCAATACTTCGAACTCGTCAGGGGAATAAAAAACCTCTCAGGCTCACCAGACGATCGCATTCGCCCACGAAGACCTGACATTACCTCGTCACGAATGTGTCCCCTTCCGGGGCAGTCTCGCGTCCACCCAGACCCGTCATACGTCGTAACGTCTTCGTTCTCTTCCGCAGCACTCGTGCGCATACACAGACCAGCTGCATACATGCCATTACGTCTTCGTTACCTTTCGGAGCGCTCTTTCGTCCACAGATACCCGACGTACGTCGTTGCGTATTCAATCTCCTCCAGAGTGATCGGGCGGCCGTGAGGTGTCATCATACGTCCTGTATTTATCTTCCTTCAAGACGGATATGCGCCTCCACAGCTTGAAAACGCCGACACGTCTTCGTCCTCGTTTGGGCCGCGCAGGAGCCACAAGAATCCAACATACCAGGTTGTGTATTTCTTTTCGCGTCACCCGTTCGCGCCGTCGTGTGCCTCTAATTCAGCCGAGCTGTTATTGACAGTGAATGACCATGAGACGGGCGTTCACCCCCCCCTGCCCCTCGGTAGTCAGTTATGGACGTACCCGTCGTCTCGTTCAAGTTTTGCTCGAGCTTGCACATCCTTAGGCTGCTTCCACGTGTCAATCTCGGTGATACTTTTGACGTCGCTGTGCTGGCAGCACCAACGCAGCGACAAAGCAAGGGTCAATATACCATCGGGGATTGGAAAAACCCGATTCCGCGAACGAAGGACGCAATGTAGTGTGGGCTTTAATCCATTGAATGCGCTAAAGGAGGGGAACGCAATACAGAGGTGTCGCAAGTTTTCACCCCAATTCCAACCCGAAGACTCTGAGTCAAACTCGAGACGAAGCAATACCATTACCTTTCTTTTTTGACGAGAAATGGCTCCCTATGTTTTTTCATTCAATTATGCATCGTGGGCGAACACTGAATCCTCAACTCTGGAGAACCGGAGACTTTGAGAGGGGTTACCCTCGGAGAAACCCTGCACGTATTCCGCGTTTGTCGGGTTATCGGCCAAACACGAACACGACCGCGTCAGAAAAGACGAACTCGATCCGACTTAATCATCCGCAATACACGATCCGCGTGAGACTTGGGCTAGCGCCAAGGGTTAAACGTAGAGGCACGAAAAATCTTGGGGTTTGAAGCTGTGAGACGATAGAAGCACCCAAACCCCATTCCTGTCGAATTCGGGGTCAATGGGAGATTTAGGCCCGGAGAAATTGTCGCTTATCGGGCCGCGATTGATTGCACATTGTGTTCGTACTCGTACTCGCTCGTATTACTCGATTCGTAGTTATTTGTACGTCGCTCTCGTAAAGTACGAAGTTCCGTGTGTGTCAAAGCAATCATATTCCCGAAAACAAACAGCAATCGTACGTCAATTTTGTTCGTGCACGAAAACTCTAGCCTATTCCGACTTTGAGTCATTTTTTCTCACTTCAGCCTCAAGAAGATATGCTGCCGTTGCCCCTGCATAACGGGCTCAATACACGCGATACGATAACGTATGAAAAAAAAACAAAACACCACCATAAGTCAGCTTTCCTCGTGCTTGTGTGTCACGCATTCGAGCAGTGACGACAAGATTTCCAGTCGAGCTCAGGCCGTGCGCCGCTTTGAGCAGATAAATTCGTGGTTGGGGGGGGGAGGTCACGACGAAAGGCGGAGAAGTCGATGGTCGAGGAAGGCGGTCGAGGAATCTAAGGCGAAGCAGATTATTTTTAGGATTGGGGATGCAGCTCGGAAATCCGACACAAGAGAAATAGTGCTAAGTGGCCAACATCTGGCCTCTGGTTGACTTTGATCAACGTCATGCTACATTGTCTTGATACCTTGTAGAATTGTGCATTTGTACATGGTAGTCATTATATGGAATCACACCCGTTCGTACGGGTGTATAAACCCTTTCCGATAAAGTGGTATTGTATTCCCCGAGCCTACGTACAAGAGCACGCAAAGTCGGTCCTGCTGTCGTCCCGACTCATGATAGGTAGGGTTTGACCTATTGCGATACTCAGACTACTCGGTCCGGGAGGTTCACGCATCAACTCTGTAAAGCAAACATTTCAGTTTGACCTGACGTGTTTGACCTCCCAGATAGTGCAGCGATCGAGACAATGGTAATATTTATTGGTGCAGCCCGTCTACGAGCAGAGCGAGCGCCCAACAGTGGGAGTACCACGAGTAGGGTCGTGCTATTTCCGTTACAACTAGGGCACCGATTCGTACAACCCTCGCCCCAGTCACCCAGTGGCCGCTGGTGCATTTCCTTCTTGGTATATGAACGAAGTCCCAGGAAGATTGAAACGACCCCGTTGATGACTTCTCCTAAGCGGTGAGACAAAATACGGCCCGAATTCCAAGGACAAGGCATGTTCCTTGTTTGGCCAGTCCGTGCCACACCTCTAGTCCCCTTTATTATTTCAGCTTATCATCTATACTATTCCGGTTCCTGCTGATATTCAGAATGGGAAACATGGGTCTTCCGCTTATTTTTTGTAGCGCCTGGGGCATACGTTTCTCACCCAAGATATTCCACGGCAACACCTCATGCAAAAGTACGTACGGTACCTCGGGGGGTTATGCGTGTTGAGGCGAGAGAAGACTTTAGTTTGTTTTGAGGGTTCAGGGTAGGGGAGTGTAGCTCTCACCTTGGGACGCTTCGACATGGACCTTCTCAGCAACGCTGGAATCGATTTCCTGCCACCCGGAAGGGATTGAATAACGCGAAAGGAGACACCCGATTGGAGGGGCGTATCGGAAAGGGAAAGAAGCACGAACTCAAATTTACCCATCGAACGTATATATATATATATAAATATTCGATTCCCACCTCATGATCTACCGTGATTTTGCAGGGGAATATGGATTCCCGGTGCTGTATGATGTGGTTCTTTTGTGCTGCTGGGTGGCAGCCGCACATTCTGTGTGATCTAGGGCATGATGTTTGGTATGTACATGTATTGTACAGATGTGGTCGACAACATCCCAACGGCGAGTTAGGTTATACATGATCCAGATGGCATCTGTCCGATGCAAATGACAGACGAAAATATTAGCTCTTTCGGAATCGCCCACACCAGCCAACCTGAGCTGTATTCCATGGGTATGGTACTGCTGTATCGAACATGCTACAACGAACTGGCATGACATGTATCAGTTGCAGCGCACGTTTGGCAGCACGCTTTTTTCCGACACGGGATTCGGCTACAGAAAGACCATTGGAACCTTTTCCTTCCTTTTTAAACGCCCACCCCCCCATCTCTCCGACGATCTGCCAATTTCGCACTCCACTATACCCCGCTGCGTCTTCCCCGGCGATGACCTCCCCTCCCATCCTTTTTATATTCCCATGTTTTCAGCAACTCGACTATAGTCATGCATGACATGAGCACACAGCCCCTTACAGCGCCTCCCTGTGCTTGAGCAACTCCTTCCTCTGTTGCTGGCACCCCGTCTCGAAAGGGATACTTGGTCAATAGTATAATGACTATGGCAAGCAAGAAAGGACACCCCTTCTGTCGTCCCTCTATCCCCTGTATCCTACGGCAACGAACTCTTCAGGAACGAAAACCCAACCCAGCCGAATTCAAGAGCAGACCTCCCATAGAGAGACCACGGAGAGACGAGAAGATGCCTGCCTCAAGGGAGAGAGGAGAACGCATAACTGCCGCCATGGTGTTAGGGTTGGTGGTGGTTGCGGTAATGGCCGTGGTTGCTTCTACTGCTACCGCTCCCGCTGTCGCCAGACCGAGTGATGCAGCATCGGGTGGACTAGCAGCAGAAGGGGACAAGGGGGGAGGTGGTATTCGAGGTGGGGAGAAAGTCAGAGTAGGGGAAGGGGAAGGGGGCCCTGTGTGGGCCGGGGTTGAAGGAAGGGAAAGGGGGCAGGTGGGCGTGGGAGAAAAAGCAGGAAGTGGAGGAGAAATCAAAGGTGCAGAAGGTCGAGGTATACCACTTGCAACGATAGGAAAACGACAAAAATATACAATAGTGGATCCAGTAGTATTCGTAGAAAGACGAGACGGCGGACAAGGACGGGGAGTTGAAGAAGAAGTTAAGCAAGAAGAAGAAGGAGACGAAGAACAAGAGGAAAAAGGAGGAGCACGAGTATTACATTCCCACACCAGTTGGGTTGACCCCCAGTCGCTTCACGACCATGACCCTCCGTATTACTCTGCTAAAGATGGGCCGTCGTCTCGAGACATCCTCACAACAGAATCGGCGGCTGATAACGTCGGGGGGGAGGTTGACGGTGTACAGTTAGGTGTAGTGATTGTGCCGGAGGACGCAATGGTTTTGTCTTCCCCTGATGCGAAGGAGGGGGGCGCAGTTACCAAGCTATTCAGCAAGCAGGGCTTGGAGGATGGGAACGAGCAAAAGACAGGGAAGGGAACAAAAGACGTGGGAGACGAAGAGGTCGACGAGCAACAGGAAAAGGAGGAGGGCATTCACAAGGAGGGAAACGAGGGGGAAGAGAAAGTGGAGGAGGATAACGAGGAGAAGGAGGAGGAGGAGGAGATAGAGGAGGGAGAGAGAGGCGGGAGGGCGAACGGGGCGGGCGGGACGGGGTGGCACGGGGGAATGCGAGTGATTTGGGATGACGAGGACCCCAAACACGAGAGTGAGGGAAATGGACAGCGTGAAACCGAAGCAAAAGGGATGTCAGTCCTAGCGGCCGTAGCAGGACCAGAACGTGTGTTGGAGACTGGGGTGCGACCGAGCGCCGATTGGGTATTCGGAGATCTCACGATACACAAAGAGGTGGAGGGGAAAATGGACGACAGGGAGGAGGAGGAGGAGGCGGGGGACGAGGAGGACAAGCTCGCCAACCGCCGAGGCGGGGAGGACGAGCGGCGTATGGCGGACGGGAATGGAATAGCAGTAAGAGGCTTCGGGAACGAAGATGACAGAGAGGGTGGGGACGGAGACGAGCGTGGATTTCGCGGGCTGGGAGATTTTCCGCCGCTAGAGGACAGCACCGTGATGTTTCTCCACGTGTTCAAGTGCGCGGGGTATACCTTGAGGTACGTGGTGAAGCTTTTCGAGGTACGGAAGAAGATATTCAGGAAGAATGGAGGGGAGCACAGGTCGCGGACAGGAGGGATGTATGTACGGAGAGTTGCAAATAGAAGAGGGAACAGTATGAGGCGGGGTATTCGTGAATCGTGTTCTGCTTCTATGTCTATTCGGCCGGACGATTATGTGCTTACGCATCGTACTGATCTGGTTTAGGACTTGTTCGGAAAGATTGAGACTGGGTTTCAGCCGTGTTCTGTTCTTTCCTGAACTGTTCCGTTAGATTACATGCTTCTTCTATTGATCATTTACTATGTCATATTCTGTGAATTCCGCTTCTATATTGTGTTGCGCTCTCTTTTGTTCGATTCGGTTCGGTTCGGTTCGGTTCGGTTCTGTTCGATTCGGTTCGGTTTGGTTCGGTTCGGTTCGGTTCGGTTCGGTTCAGTTCTGTTTGGTTTTGTTATGTTCGGTTCGGTTTGGTTCGGTTCGGTTCGGTTCGGTTCGGTTCGGTT
>JBBMHQ010085419.1:0-11202 GCA_037834295.1 Postelsia palmaeformis | reverse complement strand
TGCGTACTGTTCGCACTGTTCTTTCCACCACAGCCACCCCACACCGCCGTCTGTGCGTGCGCCATCAAAAGGCACCCGGCATCAACGCCGGTAAAATCTGGACTTTTACGTATGCTGTTAATAGTGTAATGTTGACCTACGGTAAACCTGGCATGCAAGGAGCGCACCGTGAACGCGCACGTACCATGGGGTACGCTTATACTCTGGCTAATGTTTTGCGATCATGGGCTCCTGTCCCGTCTGAACCAGCTATTCATACAACAAATAGGTTCGAAGTTCAATATATCGACTACACGACTCTCTTACCTTGTAGTCGCTATACGCCAAGCGAACCCTCTCAGACTTGGCCATGAGGACAGCCATCGTCTCCCGACGGCCAAGGGCTGGCAAGCTCCGGTGGTGCCCCTCGCTTTACCCTTTTATGAAATCATTGCGAACACATCAACTACGAGTACGACCGACTGCGTACCCACCCTCGTACAGCAGTATTAATAGTGGGAATACTCAGCTTTCAGCTCTGCAAAGCTGCGGTGATACGTTCGGCCGCGTTTGTCTGTTTGATCAAGTAATTCGTATTTTTTTGAAACGTCGAACCACCAGAGGCGAAGCGACACCAAACGGGCCGACTACCGACTACTCGTTTCAACCGTCAAGACGAGCAGGCGACAGCAGCCCGGTTCACACGGCTTCAGGTGGCAGGAAGTCTAAGCGCCAAGCTCGCTACGAGTACGAATACGTGTGTACGTGTAGAGCTTACTCACACTGCGTCTTCGTCCCCGCCATACACGAAAACAACCGAGGATGATAATAGCCCCAGTTCTCGGCCATGAATAAATTACGTTTGGTGTACTGCAAAATGATACCGGGTACGACGGAGTACCTGGTGCTACAGCCAGTATGAATGCACAAAGTAGTTCTGGTAGGTGATTAGCACGAGAAGCCTATCCCTTGTAAGGCACTGGAATACAACACGCCATATATCCTGCTACGAATATCACGATCCACGCCCCCCGCTCCCGTGTTGTACACTACAAGCGTCCTACACGATGGACGTACCATAGCAGGCACGCTCCGACTTCGGTGTCAACTATAGATTCCTTCACCTCTTATCTCCCATCATGCCATGCCGTCTTCTTACTGCTGCTTTGCTTCGTTCCGACTGCGCATAATATAACTAGCTCTCACACCACATGGATCAAGCATGGACCACGCACTCCTCAATTCGATATAATTACACGCTGGCTGAGATGGTCATGGCTGAGATGAGTATGACTGATACGACAGTTGACGGTATCTCCAAGACACGGTTTGTATCACGTCCTTCCATTGTCACGCTGTAGCCCTCGCTGCCAAAATGTTCGCGCATTTCGGTAGTGGCACCCATCTTCCATGGACGAGGCATTTTCTGGTCGGTGAGCGCTGGGACGGTCTCGGGAAAACCCGTGGGGAAGAGCTCCCGTGGCATGGCATTGTGTCTTGGCCGTACTGTCGACCACTCAGCGAGCAGGGCCTGTTCCACATCGGCCAGGAAAACTTATTTCAACCTCACCGAGCGGTCCTTTGGTCCATGAAATAGTATCGCGATCCCCTAGTATGGCAGCGCCCCCCTTAAAACTCAAACTCTCAAAGCGGGTTCCCTAATGCACGCGGCCCCCTAGAATTTCATCACACACACGGATATCAACGTTTTGGTTAATGTTCGATAGCTCATATGTTACCATAAATCACCCATTGCTCGATCACAGCCCTTCCTCTTCGAAAACTCGCCAATCAAACATCGCGTAGACGGCGTCAGGCATACAAACCCACGAAGCATGGTCGGGCTTCACTCAGACTCGGGAGTGATCGTCGGACAGCGGTTTCTGATATGGCCATGCCATGGCCTCCTGTCGCTTTGTTTACGGCTGGTTGTCTCACTCATATCCCAGCGACGCCATCCCTCGCAAGGGCGGCCTAACGGCACCGTGCGGACCCTCAGCGGCCGGTACACCTTGTTCCTGTAGGGAGATAATTGCGGACTACCAGCACGCTCCGTTGGTCCTATTCGAACCATGCCAGCTAGCTCCGGAGATAGCAACCACCGCATCATATATTTATACCTTGTGGGTTACCAGTTTTAACTGCTTCTGATCCATGGTATGGTAGGGAGGGGGGGTATGTTCATTGCCATGCAGGATTGTAGCCGTATGACCATAGATCCTCGCACCCCTACAATGCCGGGACGACTTTTACCGATCTCGGGCCGACATCACTTTTGCTTCAAGCGCGAAGCACGTTGAGTTATAAGTCGAATCGCATGGAGAATGAGCTGTATTCAGTACTAAGAGCCACTTGTGAGGTAGACTATCTTGCATGGATGGCTTTGCCAAGCTAAAGTGGGAGAGGAGTGGGGGAGTGGAGGTGTATTTGATATCTTGCATTGCCGTAGCCGTATGGGCATATAGCACTCGCATCTGAACGGTGCCGGGACGGAGCGCGTCGGGTTTTCACCGACCAGGAAGACATTGCTTCCGCGAGGTGATCGGCGAGTCGCATGAAGAGTGAGCTGCATCCTACTTCGAACCGTTGGCGATGAGTCAATTCACTTTCCGGTGTGGACACTTATTCCAGGGATAGCAATGGGAGTACTACATAACTGACTCTTGGGCGCCTCACCATAAACCAAACCCAGCGTGATGCTATCAGTCCCCTTGTGCGGAGTAATTATTCTCCACTCCGCACACACGATCTATAACTCGACCGTCAGCTATGACTGCTCGCCAGAAAAAATCCGAAAAAAATGCACGCTATTAATAGCTGTCTAGCTCAAGTAAGTAGTGAGCCGCATATTAACAGTTTCGTTGCTAACCGACGCCAACCTAACCTATGTGTTATACAAGGGGGCGGGGGGTACCTAATTTTTTATCGGGTTCTTCAGTAACAAGCTGCATATTCCACCCCCCAAAAAAGCCGACTTTGATGACCCTCGTATACATGTGGGACGCTCCACTCCATGAGAAATTCCAATAGATACGTAGGCGGTTACACTATTCTAGAGGGCCATACCAAGCGATTCAAAACCCACGATCCACGATAGACCTTAACCCTTTTAGGACCGCAGTGCCGTTGTGGGGACAGACCATGCAATTTTCAAGTAGTCTCGTCCCCAAAACGGGGCTGGCCCTTTTAGGACCGCAGTGCTGTTGTGGGGACAGACCATGCAATTTTCAAGTAGTCTCGTCCCCAAAACGGGACTGGAGTCCTGCTGGGGTTAAACCGGATGTCCCGCCTATGCATAGTAACTCTGGGTGGTGCTATATTTCCCTCGCAAGAGGCTACTCGTACACCTTCAGTACGCGAACGGGACAGCAAATATACTGAGCGGTTTTTCGACCGAGGAGCCCCATTTCACCTAGAAAGTGTCGGGTCTACTTTTCTTTCGTACCATGGGCCTCGCATTTGACCCCGCCGATCTGTCCGCGCATGTTGGTGTGCCAGACGTGTTTGGAGGAAGAAAAGACACTTTCAACCATTCGACCGGTCGGACACCACTCTCACACCGATCAGGCGAGACGAGAAGAACAAACGCCAGGCCCGGCCTTTGGTGCGCCGTCATACATGATACCAAAGGCACACCTTCCTCGCTCGGCCGTCTCTCGGTAATCCCGCAGGGATTTCTCTCATGCTCCGTCTCGCTGCAGCAGTGACCGCCGTGGTCAGATGCCCGACAGTTGTTCGGCTGAAGGGAACCTTCGCCACAATGGCGATGCCATGGACCTGTCTCTCGGTGCTGTGAGTTAACCCTCCCTCCTCTTTCTCCCCAGCGTTCTACCTGGCGGCAGGGAAACTTATTCAATTATTCCTTGCCAAAATGTATGAAAGCGTCGTATCCAGTAGGGCTGCACGAAGTAGGGTTCGAGCTTGCTGTGAATCGTATTACCCCCCCCCCCGTCCTACATATAAGTTGGGCTGGCGTCGGTTGGCGACGGCGCTGTAAAGCACGCCTCTCACTGCGTGAGCTACACGGCCAGGGTACCGTTTGTTTTTGGTTTTTGGCGGTTACCACGACTGGCGGTCAAGTTTTATCATTTTTGTGCGGGGAGGACATTTACTCCGAACAAGGGGCATGCTCGTATCACGTAGCATGTATATGGTAAGGCACTCACGAGGCAGTTACAAAGTAATCCCATGGCTATCTCTGGAAACTGGCCACATCAGAAATTGATTCAATTCATTGATGCTGTCATCCATAGGCAAGAAATCCGCCTCTAAAGTTCTCACTATTACGGGGAAACATAGTTAACAGGACCTACCTGGGGTCCACACAAAAACCTATACATTTAACTACTTTTAGTAATAATATTTGGTCCTGTTAACTATGGCTCCCCGTAATAGGATGCAGCTCACCCGTCATGGTACACGCCGCACACCTCACGGCGCTTCGCGCTCGATACAAGCAATGTCCGCCTGGTCGGTGAAAACCCGACGTGCTCCATCCCAGCATTGTAGGGATGCGAGGGTCAATGGTCATACGACTCCGGCCACGCACGACTGGGAGTACACCCCCCCCCCCGAGACGGATACTGATCGTATTACGTAGTGTTCATGGTAAGGTTCCCAAGAGGCAGATACATGATAATCCCATTGCTATCTCTGGGAGTGGCTACACTGGAAACTATATTAGCTCATTGAAGATGTCTTCCACATGCAAGTCCACCTCACAAGCGGTTCTTGGTAGGATGCAGCTTACCTTTCATACGACTACCCGGGCATCTCACGGCGCTTCGCGCTTGGTGCAGGCAGTGTCTGCTTGATCGGTGAGAACCCAACATGCTCCGTCCCGGCATCGTAGGGGTGCGAGAGTCTATGGTCAAACGACAACGGCCATGCATGAGATTGAGTATATATCTTCTATCGACTACACCCCCGACGGATATGAATGAGTACCCCCCCCCCCGATGACGGGTATGCATGACATCGAGTACACCCGGCTGCGATTGGTCCAGACGTCTGGGAATTTATTTTCGCCTCACAACGAACATACGAACACATAGTGTGGGCATACGGCGCACTACTGAATGACTTGAGATCAGCGTGATATGACAGTGAACACTGTATTTCACACTACATACAGCCATTCAAGACACGCGTCAGCTTTTACCTCCAAGGCACACGATGTCGAAGAACTCGATGCCCCCTATTGTCGGATTCGGGAGCGTTTCGGTGGCGGGGGATCCGCTGTCACACGCATCTGTTGTGACGACAGTCCAAGGCGACAAGAAAATGTTGGCACGGCATGCGTACATGGCCTCATCGACCACGATTTCAACGATATATAGGCGATCACGCTCGAAGTATTGTATTGAGCTTGGTACCAGTTCCGTGCTGACTTGCCCGGTCCGAGGCTCTGCTGGTCAGACACCGTTCTGACAATCTATGAGTTGGGGAGCCTTTTTTTCTAGGCTGCCTGGCTAGAGTACGCCCTCTGCAAGTATAACTTTTCGTTTTCAGGCGATAGCTTTGACACTCTCGCAATGGAGCTTCCTGACGGTCCTGGTGTGCGACATCGGATGACCGGTACCTTGTTGGCGATGGGAGACTACACCTCGTAGAGAGGCGTCTGTGAAGTCCCGTGCGGGGCCTAGAATAGTGAGTACCTTGCCAAGGGATCTCCATGGGACTTTAATGCTCCCATGGGGATCCCATGCTCCCACGGGAGTCCCATGGAACTCCTGCGGGACTTCCATAGTGTTCCCACAGGACTCCCATGTGGCTTTAGTGCTCACGTGGGGCTCCTACAGGATTCCTATATCGCTTCTATGGGACATGCATAGCGCTTGGATGGGAGTCTCATCGGGATTCCATCGGGCTTCCGGTGCTTCAATGGGACTTGCGATGACATGTCATACGTAGGGCTTTGGTGCTCCATGGGAACGCCATGGCGCTTCTATGGGAGGTCCACAACGCCCCACTAAATTCCCATGAGACCTCTATGGAATTCCCATGAAAATTCCATGCCCCTATGGGAGTCCCATGTGGCATCCACGGGGCTTTCTTAGTGCTTCTATGGGACCCCCATGTGATTTCCACGACATTTTCATGCTCTGCCATGGGACCCTCCATAGTTTTCCCGTGGGATTTCCAACGTGCTCCGAAGGGAGTTTAAAGATCCCATGGTACTACCACGGGATTTTAGTGGGAATATACTCGTCGTATTGGCATAGGACTTTCGTTTTGTTACCATGGGTTTCCGTTCTGGGTTTATGTGCCCCCCAATGATCGTCCATGGGGCCGAAACTCTCCAGTGGGACTCTCATGGGGTTAGATTGCTTCCATGAGGCCCTCAAGACACTCACGTAGTAATTAAATTATACCACAATGCTCCCATTAGAGACCCTTGGGATTATGTGTGTCGTGCTTCCCTGTCACTTTCATGGGGATACAGTGCTCCCATATATATGAGCTTCATGGAACTGCGATATGTGCATAGCCCCTCCACGAGATTTCCGAGAGACCGATATGCGATCGTACTGCGTCCATGGGACTTCTATGGTGCTCCGTAAAATTTCCAAGGAATTTCCGTGGGACTCACATGATACTTCTATTGGACATCATAATCCACCATGCCTCCATGGTGCTCCCATGGGATCACAGTAACGCACAGCGCTTCCATGGGACTGTGCGGCACTCCTATGGTTTCGCAGTGACCCCATGCGAGTTTTATTGTGCTCTCGTGGGGCTTCCACTGGAATCGCAAGGAACCCTCGTAATATTGTCATCGTTTCCACTTCTTATATATACATATTACTACAATACGAGTGGACGAGGTGCAGGCCCAGGGGGGGGGGTACTCGATAAGAGAAATGTACTCGACCTCATGTATGGTCGTGATCGTATCACCATAGCCTCTCGCATCTCTGCAATGCCGGGTTGTAGCATATCGGGTTTTGACCGATCAGACAGATATTGCTTGCGCCCAGTGCGAAGCGGCGAGAGGAGTTCGGCGAGTCGCATGCCCAAGGGAGAGGACAATACACATACTTCCCCCGGTAAAAACCACATCACCAGATTATTGTTTCCCAGGGTTTATAGAGGGGATATTTTCAAGACATGCGCTATCCAGATGTTACAGGTATCCTGCGCCTCTGAATTACGGTCACTTACAACCTGGTTTTATATACATGGTCCCATGAAGGACGTACATTTCTCTACTGAGGAGGAACGAAATCGGACCGCTTATCATGTCATTCGATGACACATTCATGGGTACCTACAACACGATGATGCGTTGTTCGCTGTTTTTCTTGGGCCCTGGAGGCGATGTTGTCGTGCAACCCACGCCATACCAAGCAACGCATACACACCACATCGCGGCCGTCTGTTCTGCCATGTTCAGTAGTGTCGACTCTTCGCTTACTTCGGGTTGCGGTTTTCGATCGGTAGTAGTGTCGGTTTGGTTCGGTTCGCTCTGGTGGTTGCATTTATCAATAGTTTGGTTTTATTGTTCTTGTTTTGTTTGCCCGTGTACCAGGTATGCTTTTTTCGTTCTGTGCATTCCTCTTGCTTGTCTGCTAACCCCCCCCGTGACAACATCCCACTTCAATGAAGTTTCCACCGGACGTGTTCTGATGCAAAAACGGCGACGCGGGTGCACAACAGAACGGTTTTACCATATATATACGCAGGCGTGTTTGACTCAAGACGCTGCAGCCGTGGACCTATCGCCCCTGCCGCGTGACCACCGCGACCATTCCCATAGCGACACAGGAGCCAGCGATTTCGCGAAATCGAACAGCTGAGACGGAAGACCACGAGCGCCTTGTATTGCTGCGGGCATCGGTAGAGGCGGTGCTGAGTCTAGTTTAATTCGAACAACGCTCGCTGAAGCTGGTGCTGACGCTGCTGCTGCGGCTGCTGCAGTGCATTCAGTCCTGTTCTTGATGGTAGTGTTTTGCTTGGTACTGCTTGCTTCCATTATATACGTGGTTATAAGTAGTGCTTGACTTTTGCTGATTACCACAAGGGTTATACACGGTACTGCAGCCACTTCTCGTACTTAAACTGTTTGCCACGAGGGTCTACAGTAAAACCGTGCTATTAATAAGTAAAAAGTGGCTGCTTCTACTATTCATATGGTGGTGCTTATTTTTTGGTATTTTCTTAAAGTGCTATAGGTGGGGGTCTAGGTGACGCGTTGCTTGCTTCGGGCGCTGCCTTTTCAGCGCCGTAGAATTGTGCGCCTCTTTCGTGTACGTTGAGCTACTTAGCGCTTGGGGTTAAGAGCTGAGGTGTGTGGAATATTCCGGTGTGTCCGAATATATGGGGAGTACAAAAGGTTCCCCCTCGGGACTATGGTGGACTTGAAATGCCGAAAGTGTCCCAAGCTGACAAGGGAGAACACAGCATGAGCTATTCCCTCGTACCGATTTACTCGTACGTAGCCCCCGGGCAAACAACGAAGGATGCAAGGGGAAAGCTTGAACAATATCATAAATAATGATAAAGTAGCTACCGGATAAATAAGTAGCGCCGATCAGCCCAAACGAGTTTTATACGTAGTTTGTTCGTATTTGGACACACGGGACAGTTACAGGGAGATCTGGCTGAGTTGACTTGGGTGCGGGGAAGACTTGGCGAGAGCTGGTCTGGGGCGACCCTGCTGTGTAGTTGTTCTGATCACAGAGGCTGTGCCTGGTGTGTAGCGCTTTAGATTTTGCCTTGTTAGTGCGTAGAATCGTCTTCTGGGTGCTCGCTGTACGGTTCTTGCCGTTTTAGTTGTTTGTAGCGGTTGTCTTCTTATGTTGCTTAAAGGGTCGCCTTGTTGGTGTTTTTCAAGGGTGGTGAGCAACGTAGTTTTTCAGGCTGAGGGCTGGCTTACGTACGTGCACTCGAAACGTGTAACATGCCAGCGCTCAGGAATGGGGACTTTCTTTCATCGATAGTCCTTGACCCCTTGAGAACTGATCTGCATTTGCAGTACGTTGTGGGTGGCACTACTTACTTGTTACTTGGAATCGAGTGTGCACTCTTTTATGCTGTGGTATAATAGAAAGGTAGGAAGGGCTACTGGGATCTTGCCCTATATTATACCAGGTATGCGAATACCCCCTCGTGGGTCGTCTCGTGGGAAACATGTCTTCGAGTTGTATAAGCCACTTTGTTGTCTGTTGTCTCATGAGGCATTTTATTGCGGGCAAATTCCCCCCTCCATCTGTTGCTTTGTGACGCTCTCTTTGGCGGGTTCACACCCCCTAGTCGGTTGTTCCGTGACACGTTTTACACGGGCAGATGCCACCTTGATTTGTCGCGGGAAAATACCATCTTGATTTGGCGGAGAAATGTCATGTTCGCCTTTGCAGAATAATGCACTCTCATTTATCGATCGACGCCGTTATTTTTTACGCGGGAAAATACCTTCTTGCGGATTGTCTTGTGAAGGGCAAACAGCCTTCGGTCCAATCTGTTTTGAGTCTTGTGAAAAACGTTTTTTTCGGGCAAATGCCTTGGTCGATTGTCTCGCGAGGCGTTGTTCGTGGCCACATATATACCCCCTCTTTGCAGTGTGTGTGATCATGCTGGTAATGCAGTGACTGCTGTGTACAGCAAAGTAGGTGATCTTGTGCGTGTAGTACCACGTACCAGGTATTTAACAGGTCACGTACCATGAGTGCGGGCATTGTATTTTACTGCGGATGCACTTCTGTTAGTTTTCTTTTTGAGCAGAGGTAAGAGGTGATTTATTCATTTTTTCGCGGCGATGCCTGCGGACGGGCAGTCGGTGGGACTCGGAACGGAGTTAACGACCCTCCCCACGCTCCCTGCGTCAGTTCTGGTTTACCCCTTTTGTGGCAAGGAACACGGGATGGTACTTCCTTCAACCCTTATTGACGAGTTCGGCCGTTTCCGTCGGTTTCGCGATCTGGAGGGGGGGAGGGAGGGAGGGATCTTTTAGTATTTTGTACGGTACCGGTATTGTAAATGTAGCGGGGAGCGTTTTTGTTGTTGCTCTTGTTTGGTTCTTGTTTTGTTTCGGTTTTCGTGTTAGTTGGTTTGGTTTAGTATAATTCTAGAGAGAGATAGAGAGAGAGCAGGCTTTCGTTGTGTCGGTCTGGCGTCCAGCTCGTTCATGTGTTTATTCGTTCCCCGCCCTTGCGTTTTTGAGTTTTGTTTTTTTGTAATTTCCCCCCCTCCCCTTCTTCCTTTTCCCTCCTTTCTCTCTTCATTTTTTTCCTTCCTTATTATTATTTTTCTTTCATCTATCCACCCATCCGTTTTTCCTTCCATCCAAGCTGCTTTCCTAAATCATTTGAGTGTTTTTTTGTTTTTGTATGACTTCGCTCGCTGCTTTTTGAGGTAGAGGCTCGGGTGTGAGTTGTGCCTCAGGCATGGGTCGGTTTTTTATGTTTGTTTTTATTTCATCGCTATGTAGTGTGCTCGCCCCCCCCCCCCTTCCTCCGTAAATCAACAATCCCTGAGGCGCCGCTGACCCGCATCGACACGCCGAGTACGAAAAGTGGAAACCTCCTGGCTGGTCTTGACTTATGAGCTAATGGATGATAGGCGCCTATTATTGTGCGTAGAGATCGGCGAAGTGACTGGTCATGTTGTGTGCGTTTTGTGTTCAGGTTTCGCTTTTTTTGTGTGTGTGTAGTAGTTTTCGTTTCTTGAGATGTGGAGAGAGATGCAAAACTGACAGAGACGATGATCGACAGAAGAAGGAGTGTGACACAGGTGTCTGTGCTTGGCCAAACCCAGGCCTAGTTCGCATTGTCGTGTTCTCTTATATTGACGCGTTCTTCGTTGGAGGTAGCGCATTTCCGCTGAAATGGTTTCTGAGTCACGGATTCCCTCAACCCAGAACCGTCGAAAGGTCAATCTTGTTATTGTGAGGAATGTCGTTTTTATATACTTGACTTATGGAATTATTCATCAGGGTGCAACTTGATTTTTGCTGAAGTCAGTTTTAGGGTGAGGTATGGCGCTCCTTAAGTGAGGGTCCTCAGAAAAATTAGGATGAACCTCTATCGTAGAATGCCTCTAATATTGATGCGCGGCTTGCTCGAATGGGCAAGTGATACTAATGAGACCATTGGCCAGGGGGGGGGGGGAGTCGTGTGTGATAGGAGATATGTACTCGATCTCATGTATGGCCGTAGTCGTATGACCATAGACCCTCGCATCCCTACAATGCCAGGACGGAGCATGTCGGGTTTTCACCGACCA
>JBBMHQ010085418.1:0-24175 GCA_037834295.1 Postelsia palmaeformis | reverse complement strand
CTGTCAACCCCTCCGTCCTTACTTATGCTGCCCCCCCTGCCACAGATCGCCGAAAAAGTGGGGGAAAAGCACTTGATTTGCTGCTTTTGAACAGCGCCGGTGTGCTTGTGCTGTGTCGTGCTTGCGGTGGATGCTCCCGCGGGTAAAAAAATAAAACTCACCGGCAAGTAATTAAAGGTGTTGTTCAAGTGGGAGCTCTGAAAGGTCAGGAAGTAAGGTGCCAATAGAGTCCGCTGGGAAAGAAAGACATGCTAATCACGTAAGCCTGCCGTATGGGTCAGAGCGTTCGTATCACCAGGTGGTACCATATGGTGGAGCTATGGACGCTTGGCTCGGAACGGGCTCGGAGGCAAGTTCACACAAAGCAGTCACTCGTATTGTTATATCATCCTATTAATACTCCGGAGTAGGTATTATTGTATCTCGTACGGAACCCCCACATCAACACCACGAGCAGGTGGAGAAGGTATTCACAGTCTTATCTAAGACCTCGCGCCATGCCAAGTTCCTTCCCGTCACACGCAGTCCGGTAAGTCGTCAGTTCACGTAAAACAAAAATGCAACTACTCATCAAATATTATCAGACTAATATATAGCGCAGCACTTCCAAGACCTTTGATTGGCGTATGCCACTCCTTCGAAATCCATGCGTAACGCAATGAATCCGGGCGCTGAACTCCTGATGCTAATACTACGTGATTTCTAGTATCTACTGTACCCCCGCTACTACTAATAACTACCTGGTACCTGATAAACGTACAAGTAGCCTGCATATTACATAACTCGATGTATATCAATACTCCGCCATAGGGGAGAGAGGGTCGAAGGGAGAGACACACACCCTTTCTCTTCCAACGAAGCAAAGCATACTCGGTCAGAAGTCTCGTACGAGCATAGGAGCCTGCCCCGCAGGCAACGCGTCCCTTCTTTACGTGGTTGTCACAGTCCAGCACTGCACAGCCTCCTCGCGTGTACCTATGGGGCCGTGATGGGCGGGGGCTCGGGATCCACTATTACAGCTACACTGTAAACAGCAATCACACGATACTGCTGTATCTCTACCGATATCGTGCTTCATACACGTTAGGCATCTCGAAGTGGGCAGACAAACTATAGCCGTGCGTTATGCACGCACGGATGAGAGCTGGAGAGTAAGAGCAGCGAAATTCCGCATTCTCCCATCAAGCCAACTGTCCAACCCGGCAGGTAACCGTAACAAACGGATACTTTGGACGACAAAACTCTGTTGGGGACCCAGGTGCACAACAACAGCAACAAAAAAGTGAGCGCAAGCTTGAGACGGTGAAATATGAGCCGGAGGCTCGAGACATCCCTGTAGCGGAGACGGAAGATGTTCACGGTTGCTGGTCCGGTCAACAAGTTACTGCGAGATCAAATCTGCTCGCGCTTCAGCATGCGTCTCGAGAGCGTCAAAATCAATGCAACCAACCGCAGCGAACAAATATAATTTCTCTACAACAAGCTCACAGACATGGAAATACTACGAGCGAAATAATTACAAGTGGAGAAGGCAAGGTACGAACCATAGGCGAGCAGCACCCCAAAATACACGCCGGAGAGCCTGCTTACCCTACCCTCCCTGCGGTCTCATGCTCAACTGATCAAACACGCGTAAAATAAGTCCTATTGTTAAGCAAAAGAACGCCGTCTCTACGATATTTTCAGGCCAAGCTCACGGAGCCAATGGGCACACCAAAAGCAACAAAAATATTCCCTGTAAACTACGCCGTGAACAAAAGCGCTGAGTCACGAGCTGGTAACATCAAACGCAGAAACACTATACGTCGGTAATTTACCCGTGCGATTAGATCCCCCACCAGGTAGCTACTTTGTAAAGCACAAAAACGAACGCCATTTCCAAAAAGTACATACCTGGACAACAACAAAAAGGAAACAAAAGTCACCGCGCACCCTACCGTGCGCCAAAACGACGAGCGTTTCCCGCCGACAAAACACCGAAGACGCGCACATTGTCAACAATTTACACTGTATTTGAAAATCGTCCCCCGAAACGTGAATGCCAAAAACGACGTCGGGTGCCTGAATCTCAACGGTCCTGCGCTATCAGTTGAGCTTATGGTACGCCTAAACTATAGCTCAACCACATACCACCAGAGTCCGTAGCAAGATCTACCGATAGTGGATCATGAACCGACTTCGGCTTTCATATCCTTCAAATACCGACAGAAACCGGGCACGATACGGTACGCTTCCTCCGAAGTCAAGGTGGACAGTTCCTGGCCAGCCCCCTGACTGAAGGCGTCTGATTCGCCACAATGCCAACTTCTGCGTAACCAAGCCGTGGCCACGAGGAATCCATCCCAGTTGCTATTCCACAAGAAATATAACACGACGTGTAATATAAAAACAAGACAGTCTGCTGAGTGCAGCATTGCGTTGTGGGAGTGCTTTGTGAACACACACATGAAATATAACCAACGGGTGGGCTTGCGCGAATCATTTCACCAGCAACTCGTCGTTTGTTCGCTGTCGCCTCAATGTGGCAACTTGGTCATAAATCTTGCCGGAACCCACCAATGGGACAACGCGAATCGCACTGCGGCAGGAGTACCATGTTTCCTGCGCTACCAGACTGGCAGCTCTTACCATCTACAAAGGTGTCCGGACATACCTACTTATCTTACAAAACGCTATACCATCCCCGGCATTTACTGAAGCGTTGACAAAACAGTCTCGCACAGCAGCCCATCGTAGCCGGTCATTGTTTCGCCAAGCGAGCGAGGGTAGTAACAGATCCTGCGCGGCTGTAGCAGGTGGCCTCGTCGAAATTGAGCGACGTTCTACCGCGAGTTACGCGTTGGGTTGGGGTAAGACCGTCGCGGAGAGCTGGGGGGGAAGTTGGACGGGCAGAAAGCATACGATCATCGCGGAGAGCAGGCAGAGCAGTTGGACGAGCAGAAAACATGTCGAGCCTCTACTACTAATGCGAAGGTACTGTCAGCCAACTTTGTTCGAACCCAAAGAGTTTACTCCAGCTATGCACGCTGCGTGGCAGGCAACGAACCCCTGCGTCCAATGGCTACAGGCACAGCGATCCCTTTGTAAAAGGCTACCGGGCTCTTATCAGAGGAGCTTGAGCCAGAGCTCGTCGATTAGGGCAACCAACTAAGCGCTAACCCTTACAGAACCCTTGGCGCACAATTGCAAACATTATCCAATTATATCCCCCAAGTACTTTGTCCGCGAAAAATGGCTTGCAGTTTCAAGAGTGGTCGGAAACCAAGGCCGAAACCCGCACAGTACTGCCGCCGCTACATAACATAGGTGGGGTGGGGTGGGGTGAGGTGGAGTGGGTTGTTCCCCATCAAAATTGTGCTCTGGTATGCCGTTCGCGAACACAAACCTTTGATCCGGTATGGAGCTTTTAGTAATACGAGTCCTCCCCGTCTGAGTCGCTCTGATGCTTGACGTGGCCTCCAGGCAGCCCAAAAAGTGCGTTGTACCTACAACAGTAGTATGGGTAAGCGAGCGAGCAGCGACATATCTGGTGTTAGCAGTGAGAGCTACCTATCGTGTGCGGATAGGTTGAAAAACAACGCTATTGCCGAAACGTCACGAGATCAAGGTGCTGAATAAAGCACCAAGAGGCGGCCAAAAGGGGGAGAGAGTGAGCAATACCAAAAAAAATGTTGCGGCCAGTCAGTACCGTCGCCCGAAAACGGCCGTGCGCGTGTCGTTCTCATACATAAACCCCTTGACACACTTTTCATGTTTTCGGCTGCGCTTAAGAGAAACAACAAGACGGGGGAAAAACAACGTATGCGGAGGATACCTGGCGCTTCCCAGGTAGGACTACTACGGGGGGCCACAGTAAATAGGACCTATGGTACACACAAGAAGCTGTATACTCCGTATTTACCTATTTTTACTCACAATATATGGTCCTATTTACTTTGGTCCTCCGTTATAGGGTTAAGACACATATGAACCCGCTACACTGACGAGGACAAGTGGTATTCTAGAGATTTAGAAACACATTACGTATCGTGACCGCACCGCATCTAACGGCATCCGTACGTCTCTGGGCGTAAACGTGACAAGCGTTTCGTTTAGACCTTAAGATCGAAGCCCAACCGGTACCTTCTATTTCCCCATCGAGTGGTTTATCCGGCTAGACAGATGGAGGCGTTTACATAGGCGCGCCCTCTTTTGATAGAACAGGCTCGAGCGCATGTGACCGCCAAAGGCGGGCGTCACGGGTCGATGGAACCTACACGCCGCCAGCCGGTGCCCGGGACAAGAAAGGGCCACTTTCTGGCAGCCTTGGCAACCAAAAAGGGCAAAACAAATGACATGGGGGAGACAGTCTGAAATAGCGTTGGCACTCACTCCTCGATCTTGAGACTCTTGTCGTCGTCCTTCGAGATGTTGCCGGCGACTCTGCAGATGGTCAGAGGCGAACGAAAACCTTGTAGTCAGCCAGTCGCTCGGTACGATTGTGGAATGAAGTGCGGGTGGTGAAAAACGAAGTTATCAGCGCACAGTACGCTGCGCTGCAGATGTACTGCTGTAGCCCCTGCCACAAGCCTTGAAAAAAAAAACAGGCAATAGCGCAAAAGGCCATACTCCTTACTATCGACTTCACCCCGACCAAGCGAGTGGGTTTCTGTACGACACCCCCCTCTCCCGACTATCAGACTTGTATATCCGCTTCCTGGGCTAGCGTTGCCTGCGTACGCCGTTTTATCACTCAACTAGTTTCCGCAAGAAAAAAAAAGTATAATTTTCGGACAATCATCTCCGCAGAGACAGAGGATGAGGTGCACAACGCTTGCAAGGCCGTCGGTCGTTGCGATGAAATTGGCCCATGCCTTCCATAGCTGGTGTCGAATATGCATCCCCGTCATACTGTAACGCTCTTACAAGGAGGGAAATTTCCAGAAAACGTGGAAAGTATAGCGTATCATTCCACTTGCCGGCCACAAATGGTTCACAGACAACGAATATGCGTATCAAACGGAGCCCGGAAAAACTCACCTGCTGTTGCTGGCCGAGGAAGGAGATGCTGACCTCGCGCTAGCCTGGCGCTTTTGCAGGGCGAGGATTCGGGTCTCGATCGAGTCTTCGAGAACTAGCTTTGTTACCTGCGCAAGCGATACAGAGTCGTGCCACGCACGAGTACGTACAATGAACAAGTCACGATGGTGCTACAATGAACCTGATACCTAGGATGCGCCAAACTAAAGCGTTCGAAGATAACCAGTGAACAAACGGGCACTCCGAGTAGCAGCCGGCGCCGTTGCCTTCCATGCTATCATACTTTTAGACTTCACAAGGCCCCGAGCTTGAGAGAAGACATGGTTAACGTGAATGACGAACTCAATCTTCTCATAATGGCATCTGTCAATACGCGGGGTCTAAAGTCTCACTTTCGAAGTGAGCCAACGTTGCCTTTCTACTAATACCTAATACCTAGCCAACATCTGATTGCTTGCTACCGCCTCGGGACTTGGGACAGATCACAAAAATACACACACTCGAATCCGCAGCGTTCCCAAGGTGGGTTTCTTCGTAAAAACATGGCATGATCCGCTGCTTAATACTCGCGATAGAAAATCAGCTGAGCGTTCAAAGAGGTTGGCTCTTTCAAGATACAAAACGCAAAATGGGTCGCAATGTGTTATTCTACTGCGCTGCTGTGTATTGACCAATACCAGCCGTACTCGGGGTCCACGCGCACCCCCACCTCAACATATGACCAAATAGGGGTCCACAAAAGAAGAAAAAAAACACCGCCAGTACCCATTTTGGGGACCCAGACAGGGGAGGGGGGTGGGGGGTATACTAAACTAAGGAAAATAAAAAAATATTAAAAAAAATCGGTTTTCGTGGTTTCGTCCAGAAATCTCGCCGCGTTGGTCTGATTTTTATTTCCACTCTGTGAAGGTGTGTAGGTCGTTTTTCCTTTTTCTTTTGGCCGAGCACACTTGGTGCCGTGGAGGTGCAAGCTTTGCTGAACGTTGCATTATTCCCTGAACCACGTTTACCGAGCCATGAAATAACTCTGTCCCAGCCTCAGCAGTTCGCTCATGCAGCTCACCGTGACAGGCCTGGACTGGCCCAGGCGGTAGACCCTTCCGACCGCCTGTTTCTCCAGTGCCAGGTTGAGCAGCTGACAGGGAAAAACAAAACATAAAAAACATGACGAGATGGCACGGTTGGACGGGGCTTAGTTTGTACCAGGTATATAAGCCTTTCTGAGGGGTCATGCCGTACTCTGCAGTGCCTCCATAGCGCCTGCCGCCAACGGTAGGCCGCCTCCATCTCAACACAACCGTGGGCAAGCTCACCGGCTCCAGCAAGAAGACGTTATTCGCTTGCGTGAGGTTAATGCCCACGGCTCCCGATCGCACCGAGAGAAGGAACACGGTGGTAGGCGGGTCGTTGGCGAACGCCTTCGCTCGCGTAGGTGTAGGGTATGCCAAGAAGGAGTAGGACAGAAGGGAAAACAGAGCGGCGGGAAACGGGGAATTCTAAATCAGTCGACCGCGTATTGTGGCGTGCGAGCACCAGCTCCAGAGAGGAACAGACCCACACAAAGTGGATACAGATTTTTTGGGGGTTCTATTCCACTCCAGCGTCACTGTAGCCTGTATTGTACCAGATTTATACCAGGTAGCGATTGCTTCATGCAGGAACTTGTGGGACGGAATTGCCCCAGCAGGTAGATCTTTTTGTTCAGATTAGGCGTATGGGGACCCGAGCGAGGTGGTTTTTGTGCGTTAGTTACCACATTCCCGGGGATCAGCAACGAAAGTGCTCTCAAAGTGCCCTCGAGGAGCCAGGACGGCGTCGAAGGACTACAGTGCTATCGAGGCGGTACTATCTAGGGGATAGGGCCTGATATTCCCACAGAAAAACAAGAACAGCAAGCTCTGCAGTAGACGCGACCATCGCTTTTTCATCGCGCAATCACAAGCGATTTCCAATTCCTGCGGAAGAGCAAGGCAGTACGAAGCTGCGTGAGATGTCGCGCTATCTACCGACGATGTTTTGCGTGCCGTATGCGCAGACAGTAAAACATGTCGTACATCGCCGGGAAACCGGGAAAATCGCTGGCGTTTGTCCTCTTGCAGAATGTACGGCTCCCACTCGGCAGCATGAGCTAGATCATACAGATCAGAAACCTCTCTGCCTGATATATCTGCCCTGACGGATCTAGACCATCACGTCGGAATAGATCATATTCTCCGACGTGTGGATGCTCTCCCCTTTCACTGCACGGACGGATATCGAATAAACAACAACACAAAAATGTGCAGTTACAAGCAGTACCTTGAGGGCGTTAGTTCGCTGCGTCCTCGACATGCTGCCGGTTAGCGTGCGGAATTGAAAACCGCGCTTGGGCAGCGAACGCTTGAGCCATTCCAGCGACGTGTTGAACTGAGAGAACACAAGGCTCTTCGACGTAGGGTCCTGCCGAAGGACAGAACGAGGAACCGCGGTCGGCGCGGCGAACCCTGGGTAATTTGCAATGGCGTGTATTGTGGATATCGGGTAACCTTCCCCTGGATTGAACCGCCTCATCACACACAAGTTCAAGGTCGCCTACGGTCCTTAACTCCCGTTCCGTGGAGACCCGAGGCATCAACCCACCCCGGTGTGTCCTCCACACCGAACCCACACCGAACCCACGCCAGGAGAGAACCTGCCAGGGGCTCCGCCCGACATTGGCGTCGTCGACAGGTCCGTCACTCCGTTCCGTGAAGACCCTAGGCACCAACTCACCTCAACGGAGTGTGATAGTGCTATACGGTAGTGGTAACGTACCAGTCGGAAGAAACAGAGCGCGGTCATCAAAGCGATGCCGTATTCAAAAGAGTCCCGCGGCGCCAGAACGCGGGATTTTTTGCGGAAACTGGACATTGGGCGAGCTACGAGCGCTCTTGCTTAGCCCGATACGACCACCAATACCAAACCAGTCGCACAGCACGTGCAAAAAGTATCAGTACGTGACAGCACCGCTACGCGCACCGCTACGCGCACCGCTATGCGTACCGGTATCCACATCCTCCTTGGAGACGGTGTGGCTTGGCTTCATGGTGGAAAGTCTTTCCCCCATAGCCTGCGTGTTGAGCTCAACCGTTCTGAGAAGGCACTTTGCACTTCAGACAGGTTATTCTATAAAAAAACTCTTGACATCCGACAATGCAATGTGCAGCGTATCCGTCCCGGCAGACAGACCTGAGCGTGAATGGCCGAGAGCTTTGACACCAACGCCTTGAGTTTTGTCTCCATCACAACGCCAGGTGAGCTTGCTCCGGAACCATCGCCCTGCGCCGGTCCTCCGGCACCTGACAAGGAGCCGTGAGATTCATGAAAACAGGGGGTCGCCGCAACTACGACGGGGCCAGAGCATCACCAATACACGGTACCCGATACAGCCAGAAGACTGCTTTAATTGGAGCTTGACTTGAATTTCAGAAGAGCCTCCGCTTCGGCCAATAGTGCAATACCAGGCATTGAATTATGGGGATGCACCACGCAGGGAGCACGTTCCTCACCGGACCCCTCTCGCGGCTCCTGCTTGGCCCTGTAGCCGCTCCCGCTTGATCCTCCAGCTCCACTGTTAGAGCTTGAGGATGACCCTTCACCGCTTCCAACAGGCGTGAGGTCATGCAGCCCAACCACGGATGTCTTGCACTTGGGGCAAGGGCCCTCCTCGTCGTGGGCCTTGGTCAGCGCGGAGGTGATGCACGCCTGGTCGGGTTTGCGCCGGGGGGTCGGCATCAGTGGGTCGAAGCGTACTTACCGTCCGAAAAACGCAAACACGTCTCGGAAACCTCCTGACAGGCGTTCATAAAAGTATGATATTGCCACAAAGATTGCGTGAAGGCTGAGGGGCAGCAGGCCTCAGCAGAAAGCTCGCGGAGACTCAGACGGCCATGCACCAGCTAAGGAGCTACTACTGTGTGTGTTTTACTCAAAGCTAGTATTAGTAAATGACATGATGAACGTTTACTTATCAACACGAACGACCTAACGTCCCTTCCGTCTCCGCACAGAGTGGCATACGTGCAAGTATAAGTTGTTCCCTTTCGATGAGATGCAGTAGACACACCTGGCAGAAGACGTGCCCACAAGGCGTCCTGACGGGGGACTCCAAGATCTCGCCGCACATAGGGCAGAACGGGTCGACACAGGAAGGGGTGGCCGAGCCACCTTCGTCGGGCTCCCCTGACTGGCCGACGAGGAGCTGCCCACCAGAGCAAGCCTGCGCACAACAGAGACACCGGCCGAGCGTCAATTCCGAAAACCAATGGACCAAAAGTATGAGAGTGGGGAAAAGGATAAGGGATAAGCGAGTAATATTCCGGTGATTTTGTTCTGCTTAAAACCTGGTTCGAAACAGGTTCCTGGCGATTCCACCAAATGCGAAGAGTCTACGAGTAGAGGGCCCCCCTAGCAACAGGACGAGCACGTAATCATGGTCACCAAACCTCTCCGCCGCTACACGTGCTCCTCGTTGTCCTTCGAACACGGCGCGAGAAAAAATCAAAGCAACACACGGAAACAAAAAACAAGTACCAAGTTGTCCGAATGCTGTTTCAACTATGAAAAACGCCTTCTGGCGTCAACCAGCCCTCCCCCCCCCCTCTCCCCCGCGCGCCATCCATGCGGCAAAAAACCCTCCTGCACAATGCGTCCACCAAAACAGAATAACGTACCTGCCGGAACTTGGACAGCAGGGTGAGCACCGCCATGGTGTGGGAACCGTTCGCGTACAGGAGCTTGTGCCGTACGCCGGCATAGTCCCTCTGCACAGCCCTCTCGAAGTCGACGTATGCCTTGCGCTCCTTGGGCGGCAGGGTAAGCTCTTCAACCTGTGGATTTGAGGACAGCGGCGCAACTCCAAATGTTGACAACCATTGGGGGTTGTTGATACCACCACCCAAGTTTGGCCGTCTGTCGCGCGTGCGCCGCGAGCGGTATGCGCTGCATCTCACGTGCGTGCTTGTACCAGGTATGTCTTGACCCAGGGCTTCAGCGCGAGGCCGTCACCCTTGAAGCAAACCATGTATTTTCTCTCTTGAGCGACCACGAGACGGCGCGTACGCACGCGCACCCCACCAACCACTCCGCAAGGGAAACTAGGCGCAGGGTTACGCGCGCGGGAAGGACACGACGTCATTAGCGGTTCACGCAGCAGTGCATCTGGTATGTAGAACGGTTCCCCACCCGAAAAGGATTGGCAGAAACCAACGCGCCGGAGCTGCTGCTACGAACTATTGCTGGGGACCACAGTAAATAGGACCAAACTATATTTGTAAAAATAGGAGAATATATAGTTTTTTGTGTGTACCATAGGTCCTATTAACTATGGCTCCCCGTAGTAGAGGTCACTGCGTTACATACAGCACGCCCGTGTCGGGAAAAAACTAAAGGCACGACCGATTACGTTAGCATATGACGCGTTGCTCCATCACGCACATACGTTCTCCCACCGCAACCCAAGCGTCCGACCGAAGAAGACCGGAATACAACTACAGCGACCTCGGCGGGGACGGTGACGATGACAACCCGTCGCAGGATTTGGTTGGTTGGAGATTGCCCTCCGCACCCTTCGTTGCAAAAAAAATCGACTTGACTCATTTTTAGGATTTCAGGCTCGTTTCGGGGACAAAAACTACTCACATAATTCAAGTGGTTTGTCCTCGAAACGGGACCGCGGTTTTCAAAGGGTTATACCGTATCACACCAGGGTGATAAAATATCTAAAAGAAAAACCTGGGACGGATTTCTAAGCCGATTTTCTTCAAAAATTGCCTTCGAGGGGGGCACACACGACGAAAACGGTGGCTTTGGAACAAATATCGTCGAGCTAAGTACGATTTCGCGAGAATTTTAGACTCTCCTCATTGTCGAGAAAATATCGGCGTGGAAATATTTCCATGGGGGTGTGTTATATTATCATCCGTGTGATAAGTGTCATACGGTGCACGCTAGACTAAGCCCAGCCAAGTGCATGAGGGACCAGAGGGAAGCCACGACAACAATAACAACATCTTCCCCTCCGTGGTGTACGAGCTGGCAATCAAGGAAGAGGCCCAAGCGATGAAGGCGTACTTCAGGATGGAGGTGCGTCTGGTATGCCAACACACTTTTTTCCGGACCCGGAGACAGACCACCCGGACATGCCATGATCTGTTCATCTACAGATATCTCATTTACAGATATATCATCTAGATCCTAGCCTGCCGTTATGAGATGTTACTGTGCAGGATCTGCACGAGTAAAAATCCAGAGCTCTCGGCTTCAGTACGTATGACAGCTAAGCTGGTAATGACCTCCACAGCAGTAACAGCGAAGAAGGAGCACTACTTAGCAAGGGACAAGGGAACCAACCTTGTGGGTGATGGTCGGAAGGCCGAGGATGCTTCTCTTGTCTAGCGTCATTCCTTGGGAGTGCCTGAGGAGAACCCGCCTCAAGAGAGCCAGCGTTTCCCCTTGAGTATCTTTGTTGGGCCTGAGCGCAGCGCAGCAAAGCCATAACGTTGCCCCAAGGCAAAAAAATAGGACGTTGTAATAATGCTGCGCGGGTGCTATCGTGCAAAAAGCCGTTGAACGCGACTTCGTGAACGGAGTAGCTACAAGATCACACCGTTAGCCGTTGAACGCGGCTTCGTGAACGGAGTAGCTACAAGATCACACCGTTTAACAAGTCCTGGGAATATATCTGCCTTTTCAGCAAGAAAGTATCCTCTTACATTATCAGAAACCTTCCCCTGGGTACCTCGGCTCCTGTTGATCTCCCTTCCGAGTTCCAAACACAAGGTGCTGCTACAATACTTGGGACATTTTCCAATCTAGACTACACTGAAGTCTAGGCCAGGCGAGCACCTTCCTCAGCAAAACAACGTAGTGGGCGCATCAATATGATACAAACACTCATTTCAATTCGCCTAACACAGTCACAACTTCCAACACGCCCCTTTGATGTAGAGCTGGAAATGCTGCGGCTGATCCACATTCAGCGCCGTGAAAGCATGACTTGGTACGACGGATTGCGCTCGGTGCCCTTGATGGCAAGCAGGTCGACGTCGACGTGCTCACGAGGAGTCCTATTAGCCTAGCCGGGACTCCCACTTCGTGTCATACCAGGTAGCAGCGTAGTCAGAGGTTTTGACCGATATTTCCAAGCGACCCCCTTCTCCCTCTGAATCCACGGCATAATGGCTTGGTTCCAGCCAAGGTTGCTCCGCACCGAGGGCAACAAACATCCTTGATGATGCCCGCCTCGTGTTCTGCCAGTGGAGTTTCTCAGGTATGGCCTAACGTCTCAGCCCGCACTGCTACGGCCCCCATGCTGTACACAACGGCTGTCCCGGCATTGTCATCGCGAGCCCGAGCGCCGCGACGACATACACCGAGGTTCCGAGATTCATAACCGCACCAAGATTATCACGTCGACAGGCCAGTAGGCTGTGATTGCAAAGGCGATACGAGATAGTCTTCATTCGCGGCTCCCTTCAAATGCATGGTACGAACCGACCCATAAGCCTCTACGAGACTGCACACCCCGTGGCATGCGCGATTGAACGATGACACAGCTTGCTTGCGAAGACGACCTTCAACGAAAAAAACTTCGGCCTCACCGCTGACGCAAACTTTTCAACTTACACCTAGTATACACGAAGAAAAAAAGCAGGCGCGAAAATTCAACCACACAACAAAGCAACATGCTCCCTTCCGTACTTCCAGCATGTACCAGACCTCCCACACCCTTACAGAAAAACGGGACCCTACCTGCGGTCTCCGAGATCACCGGCGTTAAGCGCCCCCTCCAATCCGATGAACCCCAACTGCCCGATCACGTCTGAGAACTTCGAGACGTACGGAGTCCTGCATTTGCCGACAACACAGACAAGGAAGTACCGCAAACAAATAAGTTAACTAAACGCATACACTGGGAGCGAAACGGGGCTGGGGGCGGCGTCGGGGCGACGGGCGTCCCAACGAGGCATCCATTGACGGCGGGGGCTCCTGTAGTCAGCATCGCGTCGGTTCAGGCATGTGAGTCAATAAAAAGGCAGCCAGCTCCCGGGATGTGCCTTCTACAAGTAGCGGTGTGAAAAACGAGAGTACTGAGCCCAAATCGGTGCTCTACCATGGAACTCCTCCACCGCCGAAAACTGTACTCTTTCACAACTGCAAAAATCAATCCAATACTATTTCAAAGTGGGGTGTGCCCCGAAATGCGGGCGTGGTTGTGTCCCCCGTGAGGCAATGGCATGTGGAATTGGGGGTAGCAGACAACCGTTAAATCAGGCATCCTATTGCTGCGCGCGGCTGTTATGTTTCACGATCGAGGTTGATCGTGTGACATGCGCTCCTGTTCTACGACGGAGGTTACCTCCCGACACGAAATAAGCGCAGTGGAAAGACGGGAGCACCCGCCACACGGTCAGCACCAATTGAAAGCAGAATACTACAGCCGCACACAGCAGTAGAGCGCAACGAATGCTGGGCATGACTACTAAGCTAACAGCACACGAAATTCGTAGGGGGAGCGAACAAACAAGCGGTTTTTGCACGAGACAACCATTATTCGGCCAAGGAGACAGGCACATCTGCAATGCTGGAAACGCCATCATAACAGTATCCTGGGATATCCTAGCGGGTGCAGTACTGATGCATACGCAGGCATGCATGCGACAAGCGTTTTTGGGGACAAATTGCCTTGAAGTGCTTGAAACTACAGCAGTGGTAGTAGCGGTCACAGCTAGCGCGATGATGAAAGGGCTGACAAGGTGCTGGTGCTCATGTAGAACTACTGTAAGTAAAAATTCGTGAGGGAGGCCGGTCGGCGTTACTCGCCCGGTAGCTACTTTTTATTTCTTTCTTTTTCAAGAGCCTGTTCATGTCCTTCGTGCAAGCAGCTTGTACGAGGAATAAAAGTAACGAACGCCTGCTACTGCTGGATTTCAAAAGCCTCGTGTGTGTCCTTCGTATGAGTAGCTCGTAGGAGGAACGAACGAACGAACGAACGAACGAACGAACGAACGCCTGATGCTGTGTTCGCCCTCTTGCTTGCGGATTTGAGGTCAACAACAATCAACCCCCAAGGGGAACCTCGTGTAGCTCGTCGGGAGGTGCTTGTTCCACGGTCATGGCCGCATCACTACTGCTACTACTACAGCAGTACTGCTACTACTACTACTAAAACTGCTCTAGTAGTGTAGACTAAAGAGCCCGATATATCGGCGAGGGTAAGAGCGCTATACATACTACGCGACGAACAAACACAGCAGGGAGACGATCACGCAACGAACACAGCAGCAGAAGCGTACTACTGCAGATGCAGCATATCTACGGAACACATATAAGAAGAATGTCGCGTCTGGACAGGAACCCTATGGAGATACAGGGTGCACTTCGAAAAAATGTTTCAAAGAAGATACCGCCGTTAGCTAGATCAATTGCCCTCGTACACCGGATCATTCTAGAGTGACAACTAAACACACACCCTGGGATGATTGTTCGAGCCGAGTTGGAAACACACAACGGGAACAATAATGCCTTTAGAAACAAGTCGGCGAGGTATTCCTGTCGGCACATCGTTCTGCGTCCTACATCACGTACGGTGCTTCTTGCGAAGAATTTGGCTGAAAGAAACGATCCAGTTGGGTTTCTTGTGGTCTGTTTCCGGTTTTGAAAAAAAATGCCCCACAAACATGGAGCCTTCCCAAGAGTGAAACCAAGACCCCCGCGAAGAAGGTGGTTGAAAGTGGCAATTTTTACTCTTAAAAATTGGTACCGGTAATATCTTATATGTTCCCCCTCAATACGTAGCACACCTGGTAAAGCCGTACCTGGTATGTGCCAAGCGATTCCACGGGAACTATATAGCAGGCAACCGGCACTATAGGGGGACCACTACTGTACTACAGCACCGCTCTGGACGAAAATGTAAGGACGTTTTAGTCATCAACATAAACACTAAACCGTCCTTACATTTACGCCCAGAGTGCTATTAGGGGGGACCATAGTGAATAGGACCAAAAGTTGTTAGAAAAAATAGCGGAATATTTAGGTGTTTGTATACGCCGTAGGTCCTACCTGGTACTCAATATGGTCCCCCGTATTAGTATGTATCAATATCGCATCACTCTGTCCCGAAATGTAAGCACTGTTTGGTTTAACAATTAGTGTACGACCGGTGCTTTTATATGTGGGACAGAGAGGTAATTTAGCACGCGGCTCTTGCGCGGAATACCATGGTAACTCGGAACATACCCTGTAATGCACCAGCGGCGGTTGGAGACGAGCTCCTTCACCACCTTAGCGGCCCCGTTGGTATTAGCGATGGTATGGCTCTCGTCAAGCGCCTGCACGGTCGAGACACCCAGGAGGGGAGGCAGCACGACGGAGTGAAAGAGGCAACATGACGACGAAATGAAGCAGACACTTAGCTATATTGCCATATACATATATACCTGGTATGTCAGCATGGGTATCATTGCGTGCTAGTGATTTATTTGTTCACACAACAGGATGAAAGAGGCCACACGCCGAGATTAAGCAGCGCATTTTGATGCAGCCATACCTGGTGCTCTTTACCTGGCACCTTTTTCATGATCAGCGTATTGCGCACTGGTGATTGTTGCGTGGGTAGTTGTGTTGATAACCACAAAGCTCCAGGTGTAGAGTGCCGTTGCTTCCTCGTTCTGCTGACGTTTTGTCAAGCCATTTGTGTTGGAGTGGCAGGGCGTGTACAGCAGTAGCCTAGGGTGGTACATATATAGTTCTACAACAGCAACGCACCCTGCTGTGATGTTTTGACACCACAATACATCCTTCCTATTTGGCACCTCCACCCCGAGTAGGAGCTCCTGCCGCTGCAGCAGCCTATTGTAGATAGAGCCACTCACGTGCGGTAATAGGATACTACTGCTACCGCAGTAGGCTACTGCTATAGAGCCTACAAACAGCAGTAGGCTACTGCTGTAGAGCCTTCGGCATCTCGGCACAAAAATAACTGACACGACGGTAACAGCAGGAGAAAGCAACGGCTCGCGATATTTACTGCTGTAGAGCCTCTGGCATCGCGGCACAAAATAACTGACACACGACGTCAACATAACTAGGAAGCAACGGCTCTACAGTAGATATTTCGCACGCCAGGAACGAACACAAATACGACCCTGACCAGCACGCTATGAGACTCAACACTTAAAAAGGTGATCACGCAACGAGACGCGCCGCAGGCGGCGTCTGCATCCATTCGGCCGCTTCACAGCCGACACATTTCTCGCCCCAACATCAAAACAAAAAAAAACGGCAACCGCGCATGCTCACCACTCGCCACCAGCGAATACGACGGAGGGGAGGAAAGCCTGCATTCCTCGAAGAGTCCGCCTGTCGTGTGCGCGTGGTGGGGAGAAACAACGCCATGGTGCGGTGGCGGTGGCGGGGGCGGCCACCGCCGGACGCGGTAAGACGTGATATTCAGAAAGTTGTCGCGCGGCGAGAGGTTGGCAAGCATGAGATAGTTACGCGCGAATGAGAGAGTATAGGATATTCACTGTACCAAAAAAACGAGACCCCTTTCGAGCCAGCTGGCTTGAGGCCGGATTTTACTCGTTAAAATGGATGTTATGACCGCTGAACTGTCCGCTCAAATTCCGACATATGGAGAACAAGGACGAACAGCAACAACGAACAACGACAACAACACGTCGGCAGAAAAGCGGTCGAACAAGAAAAAAAAGCTAAGGTTGTGAGTTGGCTAACCAAAGGTCCCCGACTACTGAAAGTTATTTAGACTACTTGGCTACGTAATCTAGTTATTATACCAGGTAGTTACGTCCAGAGTTTGAAGAGATGTGCATCTTTGATCTGACTGGTATAATTAAAACAAACTATATGGCCTGTAGTCAGATAGTTGGCCTGCATCCGCGTCCGATTAACAACCTCATCTTAGTTGCCTTACATTCGCCATCCAATGAATAGTTTATAACTTAGTTTCAGTTGGCCTACTTTCGCCACCCAAGCAGTAGTTTCAGTTGGCCTACTTTTCGTTTGTGCCTTAAATAACTCAGTTTTAGTTGGCCTACTTTCGACCTCCAACAACCAGTGTGACCACATTTTTGAGGTACGTTTAGCCCTTTCACTATCGTGACGTCATCTGTATTCAAGGCCAGACTACTGCCTTATTCAGTTTTGGTCTACTATCTCCATCCAACTTGTGTTAACGTCGCCAGTTAGGTGGCCAAAAGAACGGTTTTCAACTAATTTTCAGTTATTCATAGTTGGCCTTCTTTCGACATCCAACCGATAACTTGCTCAGCTAGTTGGTCTACGTTCGCCATCCAACTAAAAACTAACGGTAATCAAATGTTAATACTCATAGTTGCAACAGGTCATTTTTCGCTATCCAACCAATACCTTCGTATTTTGTTGGCGTATTTTCGACATCCAACTAGACGAACCAGTCTGACCAGAGACGTAAGGTCTGACCAGAGACGTGAGGTCTGACCAGAGACGCAAGGTCCGTTCGAACCTTTCGTCACCATATATGAATCCCTTATGTTCACGCTCAGACCACTTACTTAGTCCGTTGAGTTGGTCTATCTCGCCCTCCAGACCACATACTTAGTCCAGCCCACAGACTCATCCAGCCAACGCCTAACTGTGCTAGTAGTAAACAGTATTTTCACCTGCACGACTCCGTACGTTGTGACGACTATGTCGAATTTTGCCAGAAACTTGGGGTCTCTTTTCCTGTTGCCGCCGTGATAAGGGTAGATGGTGAGCGCGCCCCCACAGAGACGCTTCGCCTCCTGCCACGTTCATCAGGACGGATAGAAGTTGACGCAAGTCGACGAGGGGAAAAATCGCTGAAATCTTGCCGCGGCAAACAGTACCGTCGAGGGCTGGAGAGGGGCAACGAGTAATACGTACGCATGTGGTGAAAAACAAACCAACTAAAGACGCACGGGTCGGCTGAAAGCAAAAACCAGGCAACCTCAGCTTAGCCCCTTCAGAAGTGCTCTCACGTTTTGGGGATGAAGCACTTAGAATCTGTGTACGAAAAACTCAGAGGGGTGAAAGGCTTCTAGTATAGTCTAGCGATGGAATTGCGGAAACCAGATGTCGAGAGCACGATCAGGAGGTGGAACTCACGAAGCCCAGAACGGCCATTTCACTGGCCACCTACATATTTTTTCGACGACAGCCATTCAGCTATGATGCCGGCGGAAATACCTGTCCACAGATTGACCCGTTAAAATCCCGGACGATTGCGGCGTACTGGGACCCTTGAAACAAGATGCATCCACAAACGGCAAAGTTATTATGTATTGCGGCACCGCTCCAAATTTGCAAATTTGCACCAAGAAAAAAGCAAACTCGAGCTGAAGAGCCGCTTTCCGGAAAAAATCTACTGCAGGTCCAAGAAGAGGCTTCCGACAACCACAGGAGGTGTTCGTGACCACACAAGGAGGCGTTCTTCTGCACCGCTTACCCTCGCGAACAATTGGCAGCCCTCATCAAAGCAGAGCCGCTCAATCGCGCAGGTACCTCTGCGCACCCACTGTTCAATAGTCGACGACAGCGAAACGCAAAACCGCACCTCGACCCATCGCACCTCGACCCATTGCCCGACGAGGGAAACCTTACACACCACCAAGGTGCCCTTGGACACCACGCTGCCCGGAGCTTCCTCGCGGGAGATAGCAGATTGGGCGCAGTGTAGTGGCATGGCCTTTGCAGGACAGAAGGGTAAAAAATAGAGTAGGGGAACCAAATCAGCCGCAATACCGCACACGAAACGTTATGGCTCGCAGGTTCAGGTTGGGCAGCGACCTCGCCTCGGCTGCTGCAAGGTATAGTAAGGAGAGAACCAAGTTCGAGGCCTGAAAAGCAAGGGTATCATGGGTTGCCGGTAATTCGACGCCATAATGAACGGCCACTAACTGTCTACTGTACGATACAGATAAACCTAGCCTAACCTCAAGCCCAAGTCAGCAAGGCCCAACCAACGAACGGTTATCGATAGTCCCGCTGTCTCGCACGCAGTATATTTCCATCTTCACGAGTAAGTGGCAAGCTCTCTGAAAAATAAAAGGGGGGTTCGGGAGCGAAAGGGGTCGGCAGGCGTGTATCCGTTGTATGCTGGCAACCGAACAAGCATGCTCAGATCGTCTACAGATCATCGGTTCCCACAATTTTTGACCTACACCTTTCACGGCAGATATGTAGATAGAGATCCCTGATCTGTGGGATGTATCTAGATCATGTTGCCGGGGGGAGCCGCATAATCTGCATGATCTGCTGTAGGACATGTTTCTCGGGTTGGATATGTGCTGTACAGATCCTTTACAACACATCGGAACAGCGAGTCAGGGTCTACACGAAATACAGTAGATCGTGCCCTGTCCGACACGCACGTACAAATAGATCCTATGTACTCTACAGATCCTGCACATAACACATCACAACAGCAGGTTAGGGTCTACTTTAGATTTTCTACAGTGGTATCAGATAGATAAATCGTCATCTGTGGCACATGTGGAAGCCTCAGATCAAACGGCGCGCACACACACCTGTGCACCCGAAATATTCCCCCATTCCTTTTCATCCAGTGGCACCCCCTCCGATGGGGTCTTAGCTGGGTTGACCAGGTGAAGAGCTAGAGTGGCGGCTGTTTTGCCCAGTCCCATCTCGTCGCATAGGATGCCTCCCTGATGATATTATACAGACACAAAACCACGAAGGTAAACTCAAGATGGTTGCGGAAATATCCAACTTGGTTGCGTTTTACAAACATTTGAATCTAACAAAAACGACAAGCTGATTCTTGAGGGAGGCGAGAACCCCACTGCGCTACGTAGCCAATCAGAAGTTGCTGTTTCGTTTGATTACCCAACCCACGGAGTCACCCAGCCCAAAATAATACTTACGTCGAATAATATCGTTTTGGGTCACTTATTTCCCAAATCAAAACCTGATACCTGGTACATATTTCGTGGGTTGGAATCGGTCCTATATATCACTCTGTCCATCCAAATATAAAGAGTTTTTTGTATTCAGTGCTATTACGGGGCATATACCGTATTAAATAGGACCTACGGTACACACAAAAACCTATATATTTCCTAATTTTTGCAAACACTATTTGGTCCTATTTACTGTGGTCCTCCGTAATAGTGTACAAAAGCTGCTCACATTGAGGGGCAGAGTGGGATCAGGTACCAGGTAGAGAACAGACATTCAAGAAAGCAACCCAACCAAGTTCTTCGCATAAGCTCTGTTGGACAGAAAAGGCCTGATTGTCGGGGGTTTTCGAAGAAGACAGCCTATTTGTAGACACGAGCCGGCGGGACGATATCGCGGTGCCGGACACCGATACACCGGGTGGAAGGCGTGCCTAGGGATAGGGTAGGGGTTGCCACACCGAACAAAACGGAGCGACACATACACCTCTACACACAGCAGTGTCTGACCCGTTAAAATATACCTGTACCTCATAGCACAGAAGCTGGTTTCTACCAAATTGGCGCTGAACCAATAATCGGGCCCAGGATTTACTGCTGAATTTCCATCATGAGGGTGAAAGTCAAGCGGTATTTGTTCGAAGGAACAAAAAAACGCCCCCGTCGAGTAATAGCAGAGAACGCCACTCCGGGAACGAAAGCTGAGCCGACGGTGCCATGACGCGGGTGTTGCGCAGAAATTGAGCGACGACTATTCACAGTGACAGAGCACGAGGACGGGTCGGAGGGATGGTCAATTGTCGTAGTGGACCGTCCCCAACAAAGATCAGCCGAACAATTTCCCCCATCACAGGAACTACCGGCGGGTTAGGCCGAGCAAATCGAGAGAACAGCCGTAATAGTGGTCCCTCTATGGTACCGTTTGCCCGCCGTAGTGCCGATGAAACCGATTGGCACAAATGAGGTCAAGCAGTGTGGTATATGGTGTGCGGAATAGTACCGGTTACCGCTATCGTGCCGGTAATGTTGGCTGGCGCATGTCATACCGGCACTAAATAGGAGGACCCCTGCGACACTAGGATATACCGTACCAGGTACACACGTAATAATATCTATCATTAGGCACAAATTGGGTACGTCACAAGAAAAACCAAAACATTCACCTTTCACGCATGAGACAGATAATTGGCTCCCCAGTCCATAATTTATATATTTCAGGGAAGATACATGTATGATCTGTATGATCTATATGATCTAGCTCATGTTCTCGGGTGAGAGCCGGATAAATCTGCGTAATAAACTACCTTCTTCTTGGGTTGAATCTGTACTATACGGCATCTGCATGATCTAGCACCTGTTTCCTGGGTTGAATCTGCACCATACAGAATCTGGATGATTTAGCACCTGTTTTTCTAGGTTGAATCTGTACTACTAATAATATACAGAATTTTTACAGCATCTCAAAACGATAGGTTTGGATCTATCACTGCTGTAGATGACCTACTGCTTCATGTTCGATACGTTTTCCAAATAACCATCGATCAAAACGCTGCCGATTAAGGATTTTACCTTCACCCCCGACTGGAAAGGGTTCACCGTGGTGAACTGGTTCAGGACAGGCGAGAACCAACAGGGGCGAAATTCGCCCTGGCGCAGCCCGCTCTGCCATGAGCACAAGAGACCGAGCATCAAGCGCGGGGGGTGGACGAGAGGGGAGAGGGGCGTGAGCGATACCTGGTACCTGGTAGACGTTTTCCATATATGGTGTATAGTGGCGCACATTATGTCTACTCGTGATGATGGCGATGGCGTTCTCGCGTCAGTTCGCTGACCTGTAAGCTAGCCAGTGGTCGCGTCAGATGCTTACATTTTTCCTGCGCTGACAGGACCTCGACTTTTCGGGCCATTATACACCCAAGGTAACTACCCGCAGGCTCCTAAAACCCGCGGGGTTTTAGCTCGGACCCTACCCGTCAACGGGTAACACCCGTATAACACGGATATACCCGCCGGATACCCGAGTAATTGAAATCAAGGTCCTACACCAAAACCTATATATATATAGCTATTTGTACTGACAATATTTGGTCCTATTTACTATGGTCCCCCGAAATATCAACATCGACACTTACATCGAAGCCTTCCATTAATACTAAGTGCGTCCTTGTACAACAGTAGGCTCTTACAGCAGTAGAGTCGTCTAAAAGTCAGTTTTTTTGTTGTGTACTCTAGTCTGTACAGCGAATTCCCCGCATACCGTATACCTGGTATACACCTGGTGAGCCATAGTGAGCAAAATGGCTACGTACTGCGAACGACCAGGTATGTTTATAGCACCGTGTCGGAAATGTCGGAGAAAAGGCAGACGTCCTTGCCATGAATGCCGCAAAGAGGGTTGACTTCGCACACAGGGGTTTGATCGTCCTTTAGGAGGCGATTTTAAGTGGACTAAGGGAAGGTCAAGGTTCCCAACACCGGAAAAGATTTTTTCGGAAATATCCATCCACAGTCGGTCGAGAGCGTTCCGACACAAAAGAATGCTCGACTGAACAGCAGCACCCCCGTGTACCGCTGCAGAGGAAAACGAGTGCATTGAAGCGCTCCTTCACGGTATACCTTGCGTGCACACACCCTCCACCTCTTCGTTTGACTAGCCATACCGTCATCCGCCACGTTTTTTTATTTTCCTCGCTGAGGTACAAAGTCCCACGTACGTATAATAGCAGGGGAGAAAATACACTATCGGCCCTCTCGTGACAACCCCAGACTTTGACTGCAGTCACCTTGTGGGGATAAACTACTTGGAATTAGGGTGATTTGTCTCCAAAACGAAACTGCAGTTCTGAAAGAAGTTAGGCAGTTGCCGCACGATCATCGAAACTCTCGTGTTTGCAAAAACTGCTGCTTGTGATCGATGCTTCGATCGCCGCGCGTGGCTTGCTACGGGGGTGTGTGCCCCAGCTGCCGTAACGAGCGTCGACTTTCGCACAGGAGGAGAGCGATCGTTCTTAGGCGCTCGTTTTATCGACAACGAACGGGGAGGGTGGAAAAGGCCAAGGACCAAAATTTTCGGAGGGGTCCCCATCTCGACCAGATTTTTAATGAAAACTTTTCGTTGTTCGATACCACCCTGGCCCTTAATATAAGCACAGTTTGTTTACTGATATTCGATAAACAAATGTGCCTATATTTAGGGACCGTTTGCGCTGAATATTCATATGCTATTCATAAAAAAAACGGTCGCTCCAAAACGGCTGCTACCCTGTGCGACGCCAACGCTCGTTACCGGATACATGTGTATATATGTATCATGTATATACCAGGTATATATTATATGTATAACCTCGGTCATTTTGTTCCGGTACGGCCCCAAGTCATACCTCTCTCGCTCATGGTCGATGTTGAAACATTAAACGTCGATGGCCCAACTGTTGCACACGTATCCCTATCACAGCCCTTCTGGGGCAAACTGCAGTCAGTCCCGTGTTGAGGACAAACCACTCAAATTCCAAGTAATTTGTCCCCAATTGTCCCTAAAACGGGACTGCACTCCTAGAAGGGTTATAGCTCCCTTCGGACCTTGGGACTTCACGATTAAAAAAAAAACGACGATGAAAAGTGACGAATGCAGCGGCGGCCGCTGCGTGACCGGCGGTGGGGGGTGAGGAAAAAAATATATCACCGCGTTACAATGCAAGGGGGCGTACATGTATGTTGGATGTATATACGGCGCAGGCGCAAGATGATCCTACCCGTGCTGCTGTAGTGCCGGGCGCTGACCCTGCTCCCTAGGCGGATCAATGGTTGATAACACCAAGGTTACCAACCACTGTTCTGGTTGCGATATCGGCGTCCCAACAGGGTTAACTTAGAGCCCATCTTAACGGGGATATTTTGTTGGAAATGAATTTATAGTCCGATTCTTTTTTTACCGACAACTACTACGGAGGACCATATTAAATAGGACCTAAGGTACACACAAAAAACTCTATATTTTGCGATTTTTACTATTAATAAGAAAATTTGGTCCTATTTACTATGCCCCCCCGTAATACTACGCCGTTCCCCTGTAGGACCCAAACACGTTTTTTTCGAAATCAAGTTGAAGTTCATTGAAGTTAAAAATGTATTCCCAACGAAAGCTCCCCGTTAAGATAGGCCCTTGACTGCCTGCTGGGCGATCAGTATCTTCTGTT